>OY754333.1:52041912-52334319 GCA_963573305.1 Pyrrhosoma nymphula
TCTTAGCCCAACCACATTCCTCATCGGGATATTTAAAATAACATCAAGACCCGCTACTGCAAGCCATTTTCAGGTGAATTAAATCTATCGGAAACAAAGCCTATTTGTCTTATGCTTATAAATATAGCGAGATAATTCCAATCCAAAAAAGGCCAGCAGCAACAGACACAAGATTACCAGAATGGGTTTACAAATTGAAAACTGAATAGGCAGCAGGAGGATAAACCACAGGTGATACCTATTGTGAATCTTCGCATCAATTCGGTTAATCTTGCCGGATTAGTGATCAGTTTCAGCATGTAAGTGCGCTCACAGATGTGAATGGCTTAGGGTGGGGATAATGTAAGCCGCAATTAGCCACTTATTTGCGATTTTCTTGCAGAAATTGCCGATGGCAAAATGATAATTACGCTATATGCGGTCACCTGCGTATTTTTTCATGAAAATTGCTTTTTTTCATTGCTCGCTGCTGTGAATAGAAAAATAATATTTCACGGGAATTAACTTCAGGAAGTTAATTCCCGTGAAATTCAGGAAATATGACTGTACAGTGCCACCTACAAAGCAATATTACTCAATCAGGGTGCAAGAATCCATTGGACTGCAATAAACGTATTTGGAAAAACATATTTGTGTCATCACCGACAGACAACTATCTATTCCAAAATACCACACTAACGATAAATCTAGTACAGATTAAAAAACTTAAAAAAATAGTGTGTGACACTAAAGCCTTTAGTGTGCAATTCATCTTACAATTAGTCCTTTCCCCTACCTATTCGTTTTCCTAATTCCCTTCCCTTCTTATGGCTGATGTTCTAAAAAACCTTGCCACCCCTCTGTGAAAAGTAGTTGGTTTAGAATGTGCATGCATGAAATTTTCGAAAAAAAAACGAGTTTGTAATTTTCTCATCTTTCTCAATTTGTAAGATCAAAATTAAAATCACACGTGGTTTTAAAACATTTGATTTTTTTAAACAAAAATAAGTTCCAGATTGTGAATAAAAGTTACTATCTGCTAACCATTAATCTGTTTTTAACCGAATTTCTGATAGTTTCGTTACTTATGAGTCGTAACTTAACAACACCAAAGACATCAGTACATGTAGTTATCGTTGCTGTTCAACGTGTGTGAATGTTAAAGAGCGTGACTGGAGTGTAAGTCAAGTTATTTTTTTACAAACAACAAATATAGGATATAATTTAAATCAGGCTCCTGCGCTATAACAGAATCCACACAGGTAGCTTCAATTAGTGGAAGATGTTCCTCATTTCCTACACAGTCAGAAAGAAAATGAAGGGGCTAATTACTGCAGTTATGGCATGCAAAGAGAAAAATTACCAATAATCGGTAAGTTTAATTTCGATCTCTTCATCACAAGAAAGAGACTGATATAAAAACTTTTTGAGAAGCGATAAAGCCATTTCTTTCCCCCAGCTAAAAGATGCGTGTTTTGGTTTGAAGGAATTCTCGCTTTCTTGCATAATTTTCAGAGATATTTTACGCATTACCATGATTTAATTAATGTTTGGGTGAGTAACCAAACTCTAAATATTAAATCGTGCCTCTAATAGATAATTCTTATGGCTCGAAAGCATTTCTTAGCTCCATTTGATAAAAGGATACGCATCCCAACCCGTCTGCAAGTCATGAAATTAAAAAAAATCGTAAAACTCAAACCCGACGCACTGCGGGCAATTCTCAGTTCGTAAAACGAGTTTACGATCAATAAAGACAGTTCAAATGCAAAAAAAGGTGTTGAATGTTCAGGTACCACCTCGTAAAACCGAACACAAAAAGTAACTTCCAATTCCAACTTCAGTAAATATAAATAAATCCTTCTGGTGGACTAAGGAACTAAAGGCTTTGCCTCCAATTCGCTCTCGTCTTGGCATAAGTAAGATATACACTAAAAACGGTGAAATTCGCCGCGAAAAATCATTTGACTTGACCTGAATTCGAACCCGGATCTCCCAATTGCCGGTCAGGTGTGTTAGCCAGTTACACCATCAAGCCATCTTAATTAAAGGTGAATTTCAGCGGGGGTTAATACGAACAAGTTGATATCGTCTCCAGTCTACATTGCAGCACAGAAGACGTTATTGTGCATGATATGCCACAATCGCGGAGTTAGTCGTTCTAAAAAGACCATGTTGGGTTTATTACCCAAGCAATGTTGGGTTAGGTAACGACAGTGGCATATCATGCACAAACACGTCTCCTGTCTACAATGTAGGCTTGGGAAGAGAACAACTTGTTCGTATAAACCACCACTGTAATTCAACTTTAATTAAGATTGCTTGGTGGTGTAACTGGCTAACTCACCTGAACGGTAATTGGGAGATGCGGGTTCGAACTCCGGTCAAGTCAAATGATTTTTTCAGCGCTAACTTCACCGTCTTATGCGCATATCTTCGCACCCGTGCGCGTGACTGTGTACCATGTCATTTGTGCGATCGTATTGATTGGAAAATTGGCATAAGTATGTTTTCTCCGAATTCGGAGTATGCTATTAAATGCCAGTAAGTCCTGAGGGGTGTGTGTGAACCGGTCGAGATAATTCCGATTAAGTAACTATGAAGTCACGTGGTACAATCACGAAGAGTTCGAGAATTTGGTGTATTTAAACCATTCGGGAAATCTCACGCAGCCTTTCCGATCGGGTTTTCTCGCCAGGATATCGTTGATGGAGTCGAATATCTCGATTATAGTCGCAATATTCGACATATCAGACGCTCAATTTAACCATACGAATTTTTAAAACACAAGAAAATCGGCGGCGGAAAACAATCCCCCGGGACAATAACAGCTGCAGAGTAAAAGAGATCGGAAGCAATGGAAACTTAGTACTGTCTAAGGGGCCTATTATGTAACTCATAACTCCCGAGTTACAGAGAGTAAGGAGTTATAACGGTCACCATAGCTCCTTTGGCTTTTACAGAACTGATAATAACTCAAATTGGAGTTACGAACTGGAGTGAAAAGGGTGGGTCTTGGGTATATATCCAGTTAGTAACTCCGATTGTGGTTATTTTCAGTTCTGTGTTAGCCAAAGGAGCTATGGTGGCCATTATAACTCCTTACTCTCCGTAACTCTGGAGTTATGAGTTACATAATAGGCCCCTAAGAATGATGAGAATTAAAAGGACGAAGAGAATCAACAACCATGAAAACCTTCGATAAGTTCCAAAGATGCATGAATGAAAATTTTAAGAAGAAGAAGAAGATACAAACTTACTGGACATATTTTGCGACTCATTGGTCCATTGAAAGCAATAATGGAAGGAGAAATAAATGGGAAGAATTTAAAGGGGACGACCAAGAATGGAATACGTCAGACAAATTATGACACTAATGAGAAAAATAATTTAGGAATGAAGCGGTTGAATTCAAGAAGAGAGCAATTGAGAAGTGAATTTAAATTAAAGATTAATCCAAGTTGTCAATAAAAGCGAAGGAACTTTGACTCTTGTGCATGCATTTCGGTCATCCAGGTGACCATCGACAGGGGGAGTTTAAATTATGTAAACACGTGCGTTCTGTCCGTGGTTCAAAGTCCAACTGTCAGAAATGTGGGTTATCTGTTGTTAGTCGGGTGATGTCATCGTGTAGCGTATTGTTATACTCAACTAGGAGTGGCCATCACTCATCTATTGGCATGGGGGCAGAGAAAATTTTCGATTCTTCCTGAAATCTCCAATTGCGTTTTATGGATTTGGAGTGTTCGTGCCATGCTACCGTTTCCGAGAGTTTACTTTTTACGATAACTTACTTATTGTTAATGATAGAATTCTGATTGAAGTGTATGCATAGGCTCTCGTATCCGTCTAATTTGTGTTTTAATGTTGATTTTAACAGTGTGAGGTTTTCTGGGTGATTTGGTGTAATGTTTGAAATATTATCTTCGCGGCTACTGTTTTATTAAAGTGGCCATTTTTATAGTGTCCTATGAGTTTTTATTTATTATTTATTTATTTCATCAACCTGAATACCATTACCATACTAGGACCATTTTACATCAGGCGTAGTAATAGTAACAAAGGACAACTCACACAACCAAGTACTGGGAGGAGAAAAATCCTCCCCAGGCGGGACTCGAACCCGTGACCTTAGGGTTGGCTGGCGAGAACGTTACCCCGTACATAGTACACTATACACATGTTCACCTGGATGACCGAAATTAAAAATCAAAAGTCCTGTGGAGAAAAAATAGGAGTCATAATTCCTTTGCTTTTATTGAAAATTTTCATTTATCTTTAATTTCAATGAAGCGGTAGCTTCGTAGGAGAGGAATTGAAAGCTCTAAGCAAACCAATCTTCTGATAGATGACTTATAATGATCCTCCTTTGCTTCGGAGTATATTGAACTTCACCTATTTATTTTCCCAACACTCACCAAGAGCTAACAATAGTGCTCACTAGTTTCAAGATTCGCCTCGTTGGGCCTCTACCCTTCAAGACCCGGTTGGAATGAGAAGGCTTCCAGTATAGGAGGCACCCCTGGTGTGAAAGGAGGCTGGAGAATGGGATACAGGCAGTGGATGTGGAGGTCGAAGTTAGTTTGCTTGAGCACCCATGCGCAATGAAAAGAGCGGGAGAGCTGTGACCTTTAGTGACCGAAAATAAAAAGGGAATAGTGAATAATCAACGGGAGGTGATAGGACAAACGTTTTTCGGAGTGGATTAGAGATTCAAAGAAGAGAACATAATCAAACACCTAGCTGACCACTTACGTAATTCACTCGAGAGGAATAAAGTAATTAAAAAAAGTTATTGAGAGAGAAATAAGTTATTAGAAGGTAGAGGCAGCAGTGGAGTGGAAACTCGACCATTGCAAATTGTTTCATTCCGAAGAGAAAGGACCAACCTTTTGATCTCATTACGCTATATGGCACTACACACTATCAGTTATGGACATCCCCTCCAGGCCTCCATGTAATCTACATCTAAATTCCTCAACATGCAAGCTAAAGTAAAAATTTTCCATAAATAATTACCCCAGATCCACCCTTTCTTTAGTAAGCAGTGAAAACCAAAAGTGCATAGTTGCGGAAGTTAAGCTGAGACAAGATAAATGGTCTTCAGCGACGCTTTCAGATGAGGTAGTGAAGATCCTTAAGATCGGAAATCCTAGCAAAAACCCTCTGAAACATAAGAGTACTGTGAGAAAAACTTAGCTACCACGTTGGTGAACACTTTTGTGTCAATAAAATCCTCCCACCACCTTCCGAATGCAAATATCCCCCGACTCCGCCGTCTGCTCTCTTGACCTGGACTTCCACTCCAGCCGAGCGGATCAAACAGTCGTTCTCTCGCGCAATCAAGTCTATCTGAATACAGATCATCCTTCAGATCACCTCAAGGGCGTGTGACTTACGGGTTTGAGGTCACCAGCCGCGAGAAAGGAAGATATTTGCATCGGCAAATATGTTTCCTTTAAGACTTCCCCTTCTTAATTAAGGAGTCAGAACTAATACTAATTTTCACCTTTTCGTTTGCGTTGTTTTAGAAAAAAACTGATATCTTAGCGAGTACAAAATAAACTCAAGTTAAGCTAGTCGTAGCAGTAAAATTGTCCCCCAGAAGTCATAGAACACGTATGCAATACGTGAATCTCGATTTCAGCAGAACACAGAGATGGTCGAGCTCACCGTGTGGACCGACTTTTGAAAGTGATAGTACATGAAAATTAACCAGTAAAGTTGAAACTATTTTTTTGCTCGTGCTATTAGTGATTTTTATTTAAACCCATACGGTAAAAGTTATTTAAACCAACGTAGAAACATAGTGAACCAGTATACACAGGGACTGCAATGAAATTCTGATAAAGTTGTCACGGTTTCACTTATCGTTTCATATAAATAATTCACACGGAATATTTAAACACTGAAAAGAGCATTTAAAACAAGACAAAGGGTAAACACGTAAACACCAACTTTAACGAGCAAATGACAGCCATCAAGTCGTCGGAATTGCATGATATCGTAACCTTTGTTCACAAGCTTTGCACAACCCATATGAAACTCAACAAATAGAGCCAAACTTCTCGTATAGTAGTCCAAAACAAACAAAAATAAATAAAATCAGGCCAAAACTTAAATGTTACAGTTTCTTGTCCCTGAAATCACTGACAACTTGAGTTTGCATCGACCTTTTGTGACACTCGGTGCTGGATTCACGGATGTGATCAGTTGGCACAAATAAATAGATATGTACATACACCAAAGTGAATGCATAACTTTGCAAGATACAGAAGAAAGGGCATCTTCTATCGTGTTCTCTTCATATTGAAAATTATCCCATTCGCTCCACACACATTCCGTTATATTCCAATCTAGTTGCATTCAGTTTGCATAATACTCACTTTTTAATGATGGCCTATAATAAATGAGTATCAAAGACGTTCGATTCATTCAAGAGAAGAGATAATTAACGGTTAAACTTCAATCGACGAACGTATCCACTGCAGAAAATCAAGTAAGTGGTGTGCTTAAGATGTGGTCGATATGACAGAGACGAGATTATTCGCGACTGTCAAACCAGTTGAGCTCGTACAGATATAAGAACAGCGTGATGAAGTTCGCCTAATTGAAAAATCTTGAGACCGCCTTATTTGACGTTGGCGACTGGAACAAATATTGATCCAAGCTCGCGGTTGAGGGGATCTTCATCAAGCAAATGCTTAAGATGTGACTGTGAATAACGGGCCTAAATATTCACGGTAATCACTTCAATAGCCGAAACTAATTTACGTTCCACAACGTTTGGCCATTCTTTGTTTACAAGTTGAGAATTTTGTATATTCGTAAGTCAATTGCTACCCGTAGTTGCAACCGATCCCGGCATCAAGGAAGAAATAATGTCACTGCATATGTCAACGTCATACGAAACGTCATCAATGTAATACAAAGTACATGTGGCAACACGGTCGCCCACCTAACAATGCGGAGAGTTGCTGTAGCGGGGTTTCTGGATACCGTGTGTACTGCTATAGCGGAGATTCTGATATAAGTTCAGCGCGGTCCCTGGGTACGGCCCTTTGTAGTCTTTTGTTAATGACTCAAAATATAACATGGGCAGGTGTCTAAACCTTATTACCACTCGATTCTCCGAGAAAATAGTTTCTTTTCAACAGTTCTCGCTAAATGTTATAAACAGTAGATATAAAAATACAATTTTTCCCATGTTCACTTATTCTCGCATTAAACACCAACATTAAGCAATTTCAACTCGAATCTGCGAAAATAATAACTTGAATAGGTAAAATTTCACTATCCATGTCAAACAAACGACACGTTTTTCTATCGGTAGTCGGGGTGGATTCACGATTTCTTCTATCACGCTGTCGTCATTGTTATACCAAACGCAAACCACTCTAAAAAAGTAATATTCACAGGGCTTTGAATGAAAACTAGTGAATTACAGCACATGATAAAATGCTTAGAGCGACGATCACGTTTCCACTCGCTTGAGCGCAATTGAAAAATAGCGATAACGCGGGTGCACACGCAATGGATAGCCGTGATCCCGCCCCAGACTACGAATATAAAGGCAGTTAAGTTGTTCCATGGGTGAATCACCTCAATCATTGGTCACGAATAGCGTCAGGGATAAGATAAATGACTTGTAATTCTGAAAGCCTAACTTCAAATTATAAGAGTTTAGATCTAAAAAAATCCACAATGTTTTCCGAAAGCAAAAGATTGTATGTTATATATATCATAATTATAAATGACGATAAGTGATTTACACAATAGACCAAAAGGTTTTACGTAGTATCTTAAGCAACTTGAGTTACCAATGTAACAAAAGAATGATGAACCAAGCAATATCCATTCCACGGCAAGAAGTCATCATTGTTAAGATATTCCACCAGTTAAGGTAGATTTAATTGGAATTAAGAAAGCATATTCTAGATTTTTACATGTGCAGGGCCTTCTTTCAATTTCTTTCTTCATCGCAGTGTACATCCTATCTCTCTTCATCCCGTCTATTAAGTATGTTCTATTTCTTTCCTTTTCTCACTAATCCAACATCCTCCCATCTATCACATACTTAAGCAACCCTACGTTCCTCATAACCTCTTACAACCACCTACTTTATCTCCCCCTACCCTGATGGAAATTTCTCTATAATAATTCCCTAAAACATAGGGAAAAGTGGGTGCTTACGGCCACTACACATGAGTGCAACAATCCCTCGTTATCTAACGGCTCCGAAAGTACATAACGCATTGACATACATTGACAAGCATCTGTGCCTCGTCTTCCAAATTCACATCGACGAAAATCAACCTCAAGGGCATACAAGTCCTACTTGCGTTGCGTGGTGTCCTACCGCGTTGAATATACCGCGTAACCCTCTTATGTGACTGGTGGCCTGCATTTACAAGACCTCTTTATGCACTGCGAGTACCTTGGGAATTTCTGAGAGGAAATATGCTTCTTCCGTTAAATAAAATTTATGGAAGAGCGAGCACTGCACGGCGGCATGGCAACGAGGTTGTGTGTGGCTAAGAATGGCGGTGAGACGGAGCAAGGTATATTAACCAGACGGAACTCAAAGCACGGTGTACAGAGTGAAGGCAACGGCTTGCCGTGGAGGACGCCTGAAATATTCTGCAGATGCTTCCAAGAGAAATAATGTCATTCCGCTCGGAAAGCAGAATAAAAAATACTCGAGGCAAATGGAAGGTAGCCCGAGGTTCCAGAAACTATTAAAAATGTTTTGGTGTGAAGATTCTCGCAAGCTCCTTTTATCAATAACAAATGATCCTTTCGCGATTTTCTGCGTATTGTCCATTTCTAATGTCTGTTGCTCACGGTAAACGTTTCGGTAAAACAAGTTATAAAATCGACTAATTATATGAAAATGATCTTGCTAACGATAAAACCGTTTTATAAAACATACTTTTATAAAACATTTTACAGGATAGGATAGGCTCTATTTCCATAAAACCGTTTTATGCAACAACCAATGAGATGTTCCGACCATCGCGTTGATAATCTCGTATACATGGGAAGCCAAACAAGGAAAAAGTAAACACACATGGCTGGAAGTTCATGGAACTATCAGCTCATGGCATTTATTACTCTTAATTCTTTCGCCTGAACATTAATACTCTCATATTAAGACCATTAAGAGCGTAGACGTATAAACAAAGCCTTAGCGCCATTGAGGGTGATGAGAAAGTAAGTAAATAAGTAATTAATAGTTTTTAGCCACAAAATCATCCAAAAGAATGTATTTATTACTTCATGTATTCGCAAAGTGTCTCATAGATGGCAGATTGGGCAACTTTTACATTTGTTAGAGTGAGCCCTCCTTTGGGGTGGGTTTACATTGGCAAGTTACTTCCGTAAGTTTTTTATGCAAGTGCTTGCAGGATATTTGGACTCTGAGGAATACATTTTTTCAAGTTAGTGCAGAGCCAGTTAGTGTAATGTTAACATTCGTAACAATACGCTTCTGCAAGTGACTCACCGAAATATTTGAAAGTTATTCAAGCGGACTTTCAGAGCCATTTACACGTGAAATTTACGTCAAAGTCGGTTGGTACAAGTAACTTGCGTAATAAAATTGTCAGTGTGAACCCACCTTTAAGGAGATCCAACCGCGACTGAGGGACTCTAAACAAATACTAATGTTAAGCTTCTCATTTCAAATGTTTAAAAAATACTACTTTCACTAATGAATATCTTCAAATAAAAAAATTAAGATGCAAAGCATTCAGATTATTTGTCTAAGGATGGATTACGGATGGACTATCTTTGATGGGCACTTATTCCCGCAATGGGATCCAAATGCAGCGCCATTTCTATTGAAATAACGAATATTGACTTCAGGTATTACAGTAATTTGATAATAACTGGAAAACATTATGGAAATATGTTTACAATTTAATATATCATTTATTTTTCGTGCGAGAACTTTCTTCTGGAGACCATTTTTTCGTAAAAATGACATTTGGATTTAACATAAAAATGCAAAATTTCCCATTTATCCATATTTTAACACCATGTAATTTGAATTTCGATTAGAGAAGATAAACAGCGTGGAAATGTAGTATTTTATTTTTTTTAATTACCAAGAGGAATGTAAGCATAATGTTGCAGTAAAACCCCGCTAATCCGTCACCAACGAGACCGAGAGCATGGTCGGAACACAAAAAAGGTCGGATTGTCAGAGGAACACATTTATTTACATAAAAACGTGATAAAACTGTAGTTTAAACAGAAAATATTGCAATATGCACGGTTTTACAGATGTAATATTACTGTAAACCATGTTTTACAGATGTAATATTACTGTAAACCATAAATAAAAGTATACTGCGATAAAGATACAGTAAATGAAGATAAAAATAAATTGTAGAGTCATGAAACACCATAAAACTCAATAAATATTATGGTCGTTTCACTATGATATCTACACTATGAACGTCATGAAGCACTATACTGTAGATTTAATGTCTTGCGCTGGTCGAAAAAAGTCTGTAATGTTCTTTTGCTTAGCAGACGACAGTCTTGATTTTGCTGCGATGTTCCTCCATTTTCGTATCCACAAAATGTCTATTGGTGTAGACAACACCGATAAGCGACGGCACGGTCGGACTAAGCGAGGAGTCGAACCATCCGAGGTGGGATTAGCGGGGTCCTACAGTACTGAAATGACGTGTAAGTCCTATTCAAGTAGTATCAAATTTAACAAAGGTGTTACCGTCATACGTGACAGAATTTCCAATAACGCTGACGGACAGCGAAGCCAAAGATTTTCAGTCGCATTTCCCCAATCTCTACTACCGTCCCGCCACCTGTGAATGCAACGGGGGACCATATGACACATCGGATTTTTCATTTCCGCCGCCACCATTTTGGGTTGACGCCACGCGTCCAGAATGGACATTTTTCGCACACGTCCTCCCTGGAGTGGGGGGACTCATTGTGTTACGGGACTCAGTGTGACCGGTCTGCACAGGACATTGGAACGTCATGTGACGAGACATGAAGAAGAAAGAAAGATTCTGAGGCTGAGGTTTGATGGCGGCATCGAGAGTAGCAGACGGGTGAGCTGAAAAAAGGCCAGTACTGAAGAAGGGTCCGCATGTTCAAGATATGAGAATTTTCACATTATATTTTTTCCAATACTCCTCCAAGGAAGTGAGCGACGAAATAAACCCAGAGCACATCAACGTGAATCATGCTCGAATGAGAGTTATCTACGCTTCAGGTTAAGTTATTTTCCGCTGTTTCGCGCCGCGTGTTAACAGGGGGTGGGGGTCGACCCGAGCTGGACTCTCCCCAGAAAGAACTTTGTTCAGGGTAGGTACTAATATTGATACAAAAAAAATAAAAAACTAAATATTTTTAAATACTTCAAATAGGTGAATTTTGAGGATACCGGGACCAGCCGGCGGTATTAACTTTACGAAGTCAAGACTCAAGTAAGTCAATCCGTTACACTCCTCAACTTTAAACGACGGATGGACTCAGCATCCCTGCCCTCTTTAAATCACCTCCCCCCGCATTACCTCCTCCCTCTTCCACACAATCCCATTCTTCTCCTTTTCACTCCCTCCACCCTTACCTATGTAGCACCCGAGGACCATGTTTTTCTTGTTAAAGTATATGAAATAATTATTTTTAATCAAATATAAATCTATGTAATCAGATAAAAGTTGTTAACCTTTTTATTTATTTTATCATAGTTAAAAAGTTTGTCAAAAAATATGTAGAGTGCTCATTTTATTGTGATAATCTGCTAAACTGACAGTCTCGTCGTTTCGGATGCTTGGGGCATCTGAAGAAAGAATATCAAAGAATAATTAAATAAAACGTGGCTACGGAACCAAAAGACAGTAACCAACGTAGCCGTCTATGCATTTCTCATGGGAATTTTAGCCCTTTTTTCTGCATGAATCAGATTTTCCGCGGATATCGGACCTATACCAATCGATTCCTCATACCCAAAAAGCCTCGAATTCCAGCATTCGGGTAGAGCGGATAACAAGTTTTCCATAAAATCATTGCATAGCTAATAAATATATAAAATGATTGCCCGATTTATAGTATAGGATAGGATATAACCAGTCACCCATACAATTTTTCCTACAAAATGGCACCTAGTTGCCGAAACTTGGGTAGGTTTTCATTAAATTAGCGTGGATTTAAACCAAGTCTCTTTTAAATTATGAACATTAAGAATGTTCACAAATTTTTGCCTGAAACGATTTTGTTTGTGTATAATATCTGGTTAAAAAAGTCTGATGTACTCAGCATGATCTGAACTATCTTTAAACATCGTATAAAAGTAATGGTTACTTAATCTGATTGCTAACCCAAACCGGACATTATAAAATCAGTCTTTAGCATTTTATTCGCTTATTATTCGCTTTCCCGACTGGTTTCGATGGTTCAATCATTACCACATGACATTTACGCTACTCTACTACATTAATACATGTCAATGTTTTTATATCATTAATTAATCACTGGGTTATACCTTTGTTAATGATCTAAAATAGCAAACCTAGTCAACTACCAGTAGTAAAAAAAAAGTAAAAATCACTACATTGAACTTTGAAAACTCAAAAAACTTTTTAAAATTCAAAAGAGTAAGCCTTGAGTCCGTTCGATGAGGCTTATCTGCTATTTTATGCCAGGTACAGACCGAGCATTATGAGGCTTCAGAGGTGCAATAACCGATCATGGCTGAAAATCCCGTCATAAACGATGAAACTTCACAGAATCCACGAATTGAGCGCTACCGCCAATAAATTGTGACCATGGCGTTTTTAGGATATTAATCGCCGAGAGAACCTATATTGGCAAGAATCCCAAAACCCTTTTTCGCACGAGAAAACTTAACGCCCTCCGTGATGTAAAGGTCACCCTGGTTTGAAGGAGAGATGACCTTGGCCTCAGTGCCCCCATTGGGTATTAGTTTCCAATTAGTTTCCGGGTAAGATGTCACGACGAGGAAGCGCTTAAGGAAAAAAAAATTTCCAAGAGTTAACTACCATAAAATGGGAAGCAATTTGTTCCCATGGAAATACGCGCAAAAAAGAAGATCTGCTTCACGATTAACCATAAAAATCAAACTAGGACTCTATTGACGTTAGGAAACTCTGCAATAGTCGCATGAGAAATATCTTTATGACCCAGGGCAACTATAAGTGCTGCGAATTTTATTTCAATAGCTGGCACAAAACTCTCTAATTGTGTCTCAAATTCAAACTATATATACATTGTATATACTGCGGCTAATTAACGTAAAGAAGAAGAGTATGAAGAAACATTTCATAGCTGATAGAGTTTACTCACATGATTCAATTAAATTTGTTATCTAGGAAGCACGATCTTTGTGTGCAGAATAGTGCATGCAATGAAGGAATTCTACCAGAAGAGAAGTCGGCCAGCAGCTAGAGACACAATCCTGGAGGTAACTTTAAGTAAATTCATTTAAGTATGAGGCATTTTATTAAAAACACTAGAGAAAGTGCCCGATGAATATCAACGGGAATTCTATTTTCATTTAAATTGATTTTTAACAAACCATTAATACCTTATTTTGGTGAAAAGAATCATTGAGTTAATGGATACACACGAAATATCGACTTAAACAATTAGTATAGCCCTTATGGGGACGATAAGTCAAAACACAAACATATTGCGAACTATCGTTACGTTTTAGCAAATATTTCGGAATTTCGACCGGATTACAAAATTATCTTGAAGAAATAAGAAGCTTTATTTTATTTTCTTTCCATTGGTACCTTTCCCAATAACAGAAAATCACTTTAATTAATTTATTTTTGCAAATAAAATAAGGTCTGCTGCAAAATGAAGATTCAGCTCCTTGCGTGAAAATTACTGACATATACAGGGTGTTTCAGGAGGTGTAGTATTGTTCATTCTTTCTGGTTTATAGGCGTTGTCAAGGACGCAACAAAAGAGAAGTTTTTAAAATGTATACCTTGTATGTTGAGTGATGGAATTAAAGAATCTTGATAATTCAAACAAGTTGCACGTAGCTTAAACAAGCAGTGTTATAAGAGTGCAGACAACACAACATGGCGCAGTCGGTTATTTACTGAACGTAATTATCGTAATTATCAACTTTAAGTTGCATGAACTGAAAGGCAGAATGGCGTCGTTGATGTTTCAACCTCCAAAGGTATTAGATATTCAAACGGAAAACATAAGTGAAAATTGGAGACGTGTCAAAAAGGAGTTCGAAATATTTTTACTAGCCAGTGATTTGCAGAATGTGGAAGAAGATCGCAAAGTGGCGGCATTTTTGAACTTTCTCGGGGAGCAGGGTTTACGTATATATAACGAGTTCAAATTCGGCAAAGGCGAGATGCGAAGTAAAATATTGAATAAGTTTCAGTGTTATTGCAACCTGAAAGAACTTGCTACAATGCCGATTTTTATTTTACGAGGGAAAACAAAAGAAAGGCGAGACTCTCGATATTTTTTGCAACGAAGTGCTGAGGTTAGTTATGCTGAGATTGTGAATTTTCGAACCCAGATGAATTATTGAGAAACAAATTAGTTTTTGGGTCATCTGATAATGAAATAAAAGAGGTTATAATAAAGAACAGCTCCATAAATCTACAAGACGCAGTGATGAAGTTTAGACTTGCAGAAGTCACGAGGAGACAGGCAAAAGAAGTCATGGATTACGGCAACAGCAGGGTCGATTCAGGTAGCCTTCAAATATGATCCAAGACAGTATACCGGGCAAACAGCTGCTCCTGTCACTCAGATGAACAATATCAAGTGCAAATGGTGCGGCTATATTCACCTAAAAATCAAAGTATGAGCCCTGCTCAGGGAAAGGTCTGTGCAAAATGCGTCAAAATAAATCACTTTGCCAAGGTATGTAGAACACATCCTAGTAAATTTGTACAAGCTGCTCATGAAAAAGATGATAAAATGGACTGTTAGACGGAATTGGAGGAGTATTATTGTAAATCAGTTGTTGATGTTGCTCAAAGAGTACATTCTGTAGTATGGACTGAAAATATTTTGCTAGAAAATGTTATGATATCATTTAAACTAGACTCTGGCTCTGATATGAGTATAATTCCTTATTATATATTTGTAAAACTGCGTAAAAAAACTGTCAAAGTAGGGTTGATGTTGCATGATGCAAATGTTACCTAGGAAGCTTATAATGGGTTATGGATAAAAGTGTTAGGGTATGTCTAATAGAAGATACTAGTAAGAGAAAATAGTTATTGTGAAAAATCTCTGGTGACAGAACAAAATTATCAGCGTATATTAGGTTTTATAACCTGTATTAAACTTGGTATTCTACAAAAGAATGTAATCAACAATGTATCTCGGCAGAAAGTAATGTAGGAATGTACAAAAATTGTCACTTCCAGACCTTATTACCCAAAAAGCAATGGTCTTGTTGATAAACAGTTGGGATATGTGAGAAAATAATAAAGAAATGTAAAGAAGAGTGTGTATATAAATAAACAGTCCTGTTAGAATATCGCAATACTCCAGTTTTAGGAACACATTATAGTCAGTAGAATGACTCGAACTAAGCTCCCTATGCATCAGGAGTTGTTAAAACCTAAGATTATAACATACTTCACACAAACTCAGATGATCAGAAACCAGTACATTAAAAATATTATGATTTAAATGCAAAATTAAGAAATTGCAATTTCAAGGAGGGATAAAACATTGTATATTTGGAAGACAATGTTTGGAAATCCGCAATAGTAGAAAAATTGTCTAAGTTTCCTCGTTCATTTATTAATAGAGATGAATAAAATAGACTGAAAATACGAATTAAAGTACATTTGAAGTCTTCCTTTGAGAAGACTGGGGCTGTTGGAATGGCCGGTAATTCTTCGGAGCCATGTCAAAGGAGAGGCCATCCAGAGCTATTCAGAGGCCACAGTATTTGAGGGACTATGTAGACTGAGTAGAGATAGGTCTCTGTATGTTGTAAATATCCAAGGCTGTCTAAAAAATGTTTAAAAGTTTCATTGCATTCTTGTGAATATATGTATTGAGAATGTGAACTATTTTTATTCATAACATTGTAAAAAAGGAAGATTTAGTATTGTTAATTGTTTGCTGTTTAGTGGCGTTGTCAAGGACGCGACAAAAGAGAAGTTTTGAAAATGTATACCTTGTAATGTCGAGTGATGGAATTAAAGAACCTTGATCATTCAAAGAAGTTGTACGTAGTTTGAACAAGCAGTGTTATAAGAATACAGACAACACTACAGGAGGAATGTGCAATACTTCTGGAGGAGGTTGGGGAAGTGATTTTAAGCATTTTTGTCCGTTAAACATAGGGTCGCAACTCCTTAGTTACCGAGGGGTCCTTAGTTACCGAGCTATGGCAACACTAACATTTTGTCACAAGCGTTCTGCTAGTATCATGAAAACCCCCAAAAGCAGTGGAATCCAGAAATACATACATATAAAAACTGGTCAAAGTTGTACTTAAAAGTTTGTATCTTCCCTTTTCTGACAAAATTTATGCATATTACTTACATTTTCCCAGATGGTAACTGAAATTGTCAAAATTTTTTTCTTCAACAAAAAATTGTTCTTTATAATAACTTTTTATTTTGAGATATAGGAAAGAGTTAATAGAGTTATAAAAATTGGCAAATTTTATTTCATCTCCAATATTGGTAAAATTATTTTCATATCTTAATTTTTGCGAGGATATCTTAAACGGTACTGTTACATGAGCACACGACGGCTGTCTCACATGCATGGGCTGGTATTGATTTACCGAAAAAGACAATTACCTTCACTTCCAATTAAGGTATTTATTTTTATACTTTTTGAAAGGAATAACCAACCAATGAAACCCAAATTTAGGTGTTTTTGTGAACCTGAGTTTTTGTGAATGTGAGTAACTCAAAATGAAGAATATTTCTGGTATTTTGCAGTAGGTTGGAAGAAGAGTGGAGTTTGAGAGCTGCAGTTAGCCAACCTTCGGATTGATGACTGCCGATGATTATGGTGGTTTTGACACGCAAAAATGATAAATGCTCACTTGGTCATCTCCGGTTTCACTGAGAGCCTGTTGGGAATATTTGACATAAGGGAAGGCATGAAGCTATGAAAAACATGGATGTGCACTTACTCTAGATGACTTTACGGTACTCTATGCATAGATATACTCTACGTGTATATATATATATCCTCTACAACACTTTGGAAAAGGATTAACTCCTATCCATTAAATTAGAGGAATCATAAAATTTTAAAAGTTCATCGGCATATTTTTATGCATGACTGTACGCTCACACCTCGGTATTTTCCTTTTAATGGATTTTAGAAGCTGTGCACAACATCTGGAATAGCCGCCTCTATATAAATTCCAGGTAAAAACTGTATTTTAGTGTATATTTACAGTGTACTGGTATTTTACACTGTCGGATTGGATAGTGTGCTTCATTAAAAATACACTAATGTATTTATTCCAGTCTTTCTTAATGTCATTGTGGATATTTTCCAATTTGGAGGTATGAGTATACGCTAAATCACCATCCAGAAATTCCCTGGCTTCATGTGCATTTAATTGTAATTCATCTGCATATCATATTGTTCATCCACACAAACACGAATTTTTGTGTCATTACAAATATGCATACGAGTGGATGTTTATCAAAATAATATTGTCTTTTAATGCTTGGAAGGGCATACGTATTCACTAACTTTCAAACGAAAACGCTCCATGGCCAGAGAGTTTACAGAAATAACCAACAGTTATTTTGAGTACGGACATGGGAGTCGCAAAATTTCAAATGCATATGAAATTGTTTAACCTTGCGTTTCTATTACGCCCGCATGCTGCTTTGAATTCCACGGTAATTAGCCCGTAGATGCCTAAAATATAATTACGTGTGTATTAATTTAAATTTAAATGGAGATGAGACTGAGCAAATAAAGTCGCAGTGTTTATGAGCGAATGAAAATAATCGTAAAACTCTTTGGAGTTGGCTCTCATGGAGATGGAGATATCGCTCCCTGTTTATGCAAGCTGAATTTAATTTCCTGCATTACCGTGCTCTTCCACAACGGCCGTTTAAAAATGATGCAGGGTCGTAAAATGCCAACTCATTCACCAATTTTTCTAGCTTGCGCAAATAATGGCCAACCCATATGCAACGGATCGAGAGAATAATTATCCAGTTCACAGCACCTAGCGCAGTATGGCCATAAATGTTTTACTGCATCTTAAGAATATTATTAAAAGATTCAGTATGCTTCAGTAAAGAATTTAATTAGCCTAATAAATATTTCAGAAGCATTCGTAAAATATATCTTTTTTATAAATCTCACATAGTGCCTCAAGAGCAATATTTTAAGATAGTGCACAGAAGGTGTACACATGAGCTAAATGATACGTTACGGTAAATTAATTTTACGCACGACTATGTAGATTAAAAAGACACTATACTTTGGCATGTGGAAAGGATATTTTCCGAAACCATGTACACCGAGGATTCATCGATTCACTCATTTAGTTTATAAGTAGCGTGGAAAAATAGAACTCAGTTTTACAAAAATAAAGTCGCCTAAAAATCGTAAATACTTTGAAAAACGTCTCCAAAAATTCCGAGATATATGTTTACGTTGCATAATTTAAGTTAATCTAAGGAATAGAGCTAATAAATATGGTTTTGAGGATTTTAAAAGTTATAACGAGGTTAATTGTGAAGAAACATCCCCGTAATAGGTTTATGCAAAATATTTCATGCACGTTTAAAATTAAGATCCGGTTCATGACTGGCACTTTAAGGAGGGTAATATTAGAAATGCAAATCATTTTTATTCATATCGCAACTGATAAACTCCTTTAAAATATTTTGGCTAGGGAAAGGTAATATAAGAATATCAGTTTTATATTACCAATTTTATATTTCAAAATAACATCAGAAGTTATTGGCATAATATTAAAAAATTCACATTAATATTCAGTTTCGTTTCCTCGATAGAACGTGTCATCAACTGGTGAAAGACAAGGTACTTTATCCATAGTGAAGGATGTGCGACCTTCGGCCGCTCGAGATAAGTTAATTCATAGGAAATGAGCGCTCAACCTAGAAAGGTTTTACAGTAACTAAGAATAGTAGCCGCTCCCCTTGCACAGATGTTCCGCAAAATTTCTGATGTCTTGCCCTCATAATCTCTATCAATAATTTGATATGCTTGCTGTGGACGATGTTGGCCCTGGTACGGAGCACCTGCGTATTCCGCGTGGACCTCATAGGAAATTGTACATAATCAAGGATGTAATTGAAATTTTCTCATCAATTCCCTTTAAAAGGGCAGTGTGCTGGCTAACAGCGTAGAGTACTCGGCTTTTCAGCAGAACATTTGCGTATTCTACCAGCTAATTACTAGGTTCTTAGAAATTCTTCATCCTGCATCCCAACTGCATCCTATCTGAAATATTTTCTCGCTTTCCCCGCGCCAGGATGTCCCAACAATATGTCCATGTTATAACCCTCATATCTCCTACCTCTTCTTATTTCGTTCAGAATTCCTATCCCCTTCCTTCCTCTCCCACGATTCCCTAGTGTTCTCCCCTCTACCACCCTCTTCAACATACTCCCCCCTCTTTCAAAACCTCCTCCATCCATCTCCTCTGCCTTCTCCGAACTTCCGCCACCAGTTTTCTCTCTTCTCCAACCATATCCAATACCTCCTCGTTCGTCTTTGTCGCCACCCAGCTCACCCTCTCTATCATTTCTCAAACGCCACAGTCTACGCGCATCCTCCCTTCACAAATACCAAGTTTCCGACCAATGCAGCGCCACGCTCCAT
This sequence comes from Pyrrhosoma nymphula, assembly GCA_963573305.1. Classification (NCBI taxonomy): domain Eukaryota; kingdom Metazoa; phylum Arthropoda; class Insecta; order Odonata; family Coenagrionidae; genus Pyrrhosoma; species Pyrrhosoma nymphula. Next base: position 52,061,737 of record OY754333.1, read on the forward strand.
ATCAGAGTTTTCACCAGCCTTTTCTTCACGTCTCTTCTCAGTCTCTCCTCAATAATTCCCTTCTCTTTGAAAATGCTTCTTTAGCGAACGCAATTCTGCATCTGATGTCCCTACCACTAAACCCAATCTCCTATAAAATACTACCCAGATACGTAAACTGCTCTCGACCTGCTTTATTATCTGCCCTCCCACCCTTATATTCAGCCCCGCCTTCTTACTTTTAGAAAATATCATCACTTTCGTTTTCTTTTGGTTGATCTTCATCCCATACTTTATGCACTGCACCTCTAACGCATTCACCATTGACTGTAATCCCTTGGCCGACTGACTATCGAATGCTTGATCATCTGCAATTCTCACTGATTTTATCAGCTTACCTCCTACCTTTATTCCTACCTCCTCCTCCTCCCATGCCTCCATTACCATTTATTCTGAATACACGTTAAAAAGCCACGGCGATAGTGGGCACCCCTGCCACACTCCCCGTCCTATTGTGGCCCATCCCGATTCTCCATCGGCTACCCTGACATGCACCGTCTGTTTCATATACAAATTCTGAATCAGACGCCTGTCCCTCCAATCAACCCCTAATTTCTTCAACACACCAATTAATTTCGTCCAGTCCTCCCGATCAAACGCCTTCTCGAAATCTACGAAGCATGCAAAAACATCCTGCCCATACTCTAGGTTTCTTTCTATTAGCGTCCTCATCACCGCTATAGCGTCTCGCGTTCCCGTCCCTCTCCTAAACCCGAACTGGTCGTCACCCAGGTATTCATTTGCCCTCTTCTCTAGCCTTCTGTTTATAATTCTCAGAACTACTTTGGCCTCGTGGGATATTAATCTTATTGTCCTGTAGTCTCCGCACGTTTTTTCCTTGCTATTCTTCGGTATAGGAATTAGTACAGTCTTCGCGAAGTCTTCCGGCTACACTCCATCCTCATAGATCCTACGAAAAGCGCAAAATGTTTTCCACTTCCGTTATTCCCCATGCTCTTTAATAACTCTGCGGGTATATAATCTATTCCCACTACCTTGTTCCTTTTCATATAATCAAAGGGGTGACGTATCGCACATATATCGTATGGAAAACTTTATCGACAGTGGCAAAACTGAGGGAGTGGGGTTAAAACCGAGGGGGAGGAAAGACCGTGACCGGTAGAGGCGCTGTCGTTGAGTTTTTCAAGAGCACATTTGCAATTTAAAATATATTAATAGCATTTATTTGTAATTAAATCAAATTCAACCTTTTGCATCATTTTAACGCCAATGCGTAATATTTTTAACTATAATACGTATAATTCATGAGGGAGTTCAAGCTATTGTAGTCTCTGCAAGAGCTATTTTTGTTTCATCAAGAATGGTAGTTGCGAAGTTGAGCGCATGGCTGACTTGTGATTTTGATGTGTTTTACGCACGAAGCTGAAATGCTGTATTAATATCTGCTACAACCAGGCTGAGAAATTGTTAGATATGGCGAAAGCTGTGCAAAGTAAGCGATATGCGGTGATCTGGTGCAACAGTGTGTATGAATGTCGTTTACACGGAGATCGATTTTCTCGTTTTTCAAATAGGCTGTCAGGTATGTTGCATTTAAGTTTTCGAAGAATCACGGTGCCATGAGCCATTTGTTTACTACAGAAAAATACTGCTATACGCGTGTATTTTCATGATTCTTCGCAACTGATACGAGTGTTCGGAAGTATTTGGAGTCCTGGTAATGTTGCATCAACACGGCAGAGAGGTGGGCAAGATTCTGTCCAAGTACGGATTACCTTCGTTGATGATTACAGAAGTTCCTAAATCAATATATTTCATTCTTACTTAACCGTGAGAAAGTCTTCAACTCTCATTACACCGACTGCCGTTTCGAGCATTATCGAAGGTTAGAATATTCGTGATGTTTACATGATGTGCATTAGGTGCCATGAACTGATGAATGGTGTTGTCTCGTCATCAAACTCCCCATTGTGCATTACTGTGACTTTTGATTTGGTGCCCTCCCCAGACCATGTGTGGTGCATTATGTACCCTGGACTGTGATGTGGTTGCATCGCCATCAGTCACCACCCTTGTAAATTACAGTGACTTTGGTTTTGGTGCCCTCCCCAGATCAAGTGTAGTGCGTTGGATGGCCTGAACTGTAATCACGCTGTCATGTTATATTCAATTCACCTCACCATCACTTGGACATTTTGGATGGATGGATAATAATGAATGAATGCAATTTTTCCAAATAACATTGGTAATTCCAACCTACACTGTGTTTTGAATGACTATGTTCAACTTTTAAGAATGGGCTACCGTTGACTTCTGGTAATTTGATTCTATTTTCAATCAAAAAATTTATAGTGAATATGGTAAGCGGTGTTTTATTGTGCCTTGTTTTCTCATAATAACCTGACCTCAACCTTTCCTGTTTTATAAAAGTTTCTCAAGGTTATTTATTGTGCAATCGGAAATATCATCAAGTTAATACGAGTTAACAATATTTGTTTTCATTTTCTTGCAGTACTCATTAAAATTACATTTCTCAAGGCTTAATTTCAAATATTATATATCCATTGAATACGGATAATCCTGAACTAGCTATTCAACCCCACGGTAGTATCACAATTTAAACCTTGCAGCAAACGAACGACCATGTACCAATGCCGGGGGCGTGGCTCTGATGTACAGAAACCTATACGGGCTTATGCCTCTGTCGCCCCTTTGGTATAATTATTCCCTTTCAGTTTATTGCGAACATTCCTGAATTTCCATGCTGCATGCCTCTAATGTTTCACCATTCCTTCTTCCGCCATTGGCCTTATTTGGGCCTTACTTCTTAGGGTGATTCCACCGCAACTGAGTGGGTCAAACAAATACTAAATCCCACCTTATTGGTCATTCATTTAAATAACCATCCTTTCACTGATTTCATGCGTTACTAATTGAAAACCAAAATTAAGTTACAATATCTACAGATTATCTAACGAATATATATTTTAATGAAAACGTTTTTCGAGGCATTGACGCCTACTGCAGCGCCATTTCTATTGAATAAATCTGTATTTCGACTTAAATTATCGCAGTGAATAGCTACTAACTCAAAACAAAAAAGGCTGCAAGGTGTCAATATTTTATTTTATCCAATATCTCGGGTGTTTTTCCTACTTACAATCATTTTTCGACGAAAATGGCTATTTTCCTCGTACTTCTCCCATTCAACATCATGTACTTCAAATTCAATTTGCGAGATAAATAGCGTGAAAAGATAGCATTGTGTTATTCATATCAAACCGAGAACATATTTTTCAAGAGGTTGCCAGAATATGAATGAAATTACATATGCCATTTATCATTGAACCATCTATATCAATACCTAAGAAAAATCATAATGGCTCAATCATGTATCCCTCTGTATTTTCATTGACTATCAAAAAATACTACATAAATGAAAATAACATTTACCAGTTAGATACTAGGACACATAATGTTATTATTTAATTTGATTATTATCAATGGAATGGAACATGGATTACTGAAGAGCTGCCATGAACTTATGTGCCAATATCGCGATCGCCATGTTAGGTGCATAATTTTTCTAAAAAAAAACGCTTTGCTTTCGTGCGTCCAGAAGCCATCTATTCTCTTCTTTAACCTTTGGCAGTACTGTCCTACCGGCGACCTTCAGGGTGATATTTCACTCCCAGCAATGCTTTCTTCAGCTTCAGCTTGAAGTTGTACAGCACTAATCAAGCAAGGCATGGGGGAAAAGTATCAGGCACAGAGACGGAAACACTAATGCCTGCTTTTTTTGGCGTTTTTTTAATTAAAGTATTCTACCAGCTGATTGGTAGGATTTTGGACAGTCCTTATCCTCCAAATTCATCCCAAATTCTGGGATATCATCTTACTTTCCCTCCTATAGATGTCCCATCATTAGATCTCTCTTAAATTCTTCATATCTTCTACCTCTTCTTATTTCGTCCAAAAATCCTATTCTCTTCCTTCCTCTTCCACGCTTCCTCAGTGTTCTACCCTCTATCACTCTCTTCAACATGCCCTCTCCTCTCAAAATCTCCTCCATCCATCTCCTCTGCCTTCTCTAAACCTCCGACACCAGCTTCCTCTCCTCTCCAACCATATCCAACATCTCATCGTTCGTTTTCCTCTCCATCCTTCCTCAAACCCACATCTCAAACCTCACAAGTCTACGCGCATCCTCCCTTCGCAATGACCAAGTTTCCGACCCATAGAGCGCCTTGATCCAAATAAGAGTTTTCACTAGTCTTTTCTATATGTCTCTTCTCAGATCTCCTCCCATCAAATTCTCTCTCTTTGAAAATGCTTCCATATCCAGGGGAATACTGCATCTGATGTCTCAATATCACTAAAGACATTTTTCTCGCAAAATACTCCTTTTGACTCGCCGGCCAAAAATTAAGCCTGTTAAGGAAGATGAACTATTGAGCTGAGTGGCCGATGCAATGGATTACCTTATGGGTAATAATAAATAAAGATTCAACAGTTCATCTGACGCCATGAAAGAAACGTTGGGGGGACTAAGGAAAGGGACGATGAGGACGCTTTAAGGTGGATGTCGCCTTGAAGGGGAACGACTGCAATGGGAAAAAACGATGAGGTGGCCGTGGAAATGAGGGAATCTAGGATCGCTTCGGTGGATGCCATGCGGTGAGGATGAGAGGATATTAATGTGTGGACGAATGGATGGACGAGAGCGGAGGTCAGGAAAGCCGGAATGTGCCTCGAAAGTGTCACTTTAATTTGAAGCGAGGGATTTCAACAATCCTTTCTTTAATGGAAGCAAATTATTTCAAGAGAGACTTTTTTAGAATTGAAACTAGCAACCGGTACCAAGAGAAAATTCGAAAAATACATATCTTATCTTACCTTATCTTTCTTAGGATGGTTTTCAAATGGCAAGTTACTTCCGCAAGTTTCTTCTGCAAGAGCTTGCGAGGGATTATATTCCTACGAAAAAGTTTCTACAAGTTAGTTCAGAGCCAGATTGGTTGCTGTTTACACTGGCAACATTACAGTTCTGCCGGCGACTTGCCTAATTTTTTTTTAATTTCTACAAGCGGACTCGCAGACCTGTTTACACGAGCAATTAACGTCAAAAATTGCTTGCTGCAATTAACTTTTGCAATTAACTTGCCAGGGTGAACCCACCTTTATACTATTAAACGAGTAATAACTCTATGTACCAATTTAAAATTTATACCGGTGTAATCGTGTTCCTGGCTGACACTTTCCGGGTTCTTCGTTATCTTCGCAGCTTCGCAGATGACTCTGGGAAAATAACGGTTCTTCAACGTTTTCAATTGGGATGTTTTTACTCATTTTGATATTACCACCATGACTACGGCCGCAATTGCATTCTATATGCAGTGGTTACGCGTTTGTTTCTTTACGAATAAAGTTAGACGAAGGTCATTCCACGGTAAGCGAACGCTTTGGCGTTCCACTGGCGTTCAAAGATGACGGAACAATGTACAGATGGAATAATATGATAGTGTATAGAGGGAAACAGGCGCAAACCTCGAAATAAATTGAAAAGAAGTCTTCCTTAAAAATTTGCCTTATTTATTCCATTTTTGGTTTTCCTCTGTAATTTTTCCCGTTCATATCCCATTCATTATTGCATTCACTCTATTGGGTCGCAAAATGTGCTCTATTGTTTTTAGTTTATCTCTTCTTCTTCTCATGTATTTCATCACTAGTTGAAGAATGAAAATATAACAAACATTGTTTGTGGCTCCATCTAACTCGCTTTGCTCCACGGAAATGATGAGAGTACACTTTAGAGAGCAAGAAATTGCGTGAAAATATTTTAATGGAAGTTACCATGAAGAAAGCACAATATCTAAAAAGACAAGCGAGAACAAATCTTTGAAAAAAAATAAAATAAATAATTACCACGCCAGGACATTGAACTCCATACCTTCCACTCTACTATCCATCACCTTACCACCGGTCTACCGCTTCATTAAAATGATTAAGTAGTTCACAGAGCTTAAATGTGTTTTCGTGACAGTGGCTCCATCTTACAGCGTTAGATAGTTAGTCAGTCAGTTATGAGCATAATTATATTTCATCATACATCATTTCAATTCTTTTCTCTCCAACTTTGGTCGGACCCCTTTGTTGGTGATTCTCTGCGTCTATTTGATCTTAAACTATTTCTGACATCTATAAGTGATACAATTCCATCGGGGCTACATTTATTTTTCAAAAAGTAGGCAGGATTTTCGAATAAAGACCACCTGCGCCCCGAGGATGGAATGGGAGTTATTTCGGGGACGAAAGCGGATTACATTCACCCATATCTCTCTGTCCCAGCCACCTCAACCCTAGAATGCCAAGTTTCACACATACCAACCACAGCGTGGTAAAATGTTGTTGAAGTACCAGCCAGCATGCCCCTGAGGGAGACAAAGTGAATTTTGTTTTTTTTTGGTACACTCAAAGTTTAGGTTTCAATTTCGACATTTACCATAAACTCTTACTCTCCGACACTTAAGTCTCCATCTGCTCAGTGGTCTCACCATTTTAAAAGACAAATGATGTTTCGATGATTTTTTTAACAAATGACACTAACGATTTCTCATGGAAAAATTAGATACAGAATTAAATTAGATACAGAATAAAACTTAGAATTGAGAAATGCATAACCTTAGATGAAAAGGATAAACCCTTATTATAACTTCAGACTGCATTCATGGTATAATCGTCCTTTGGCTTCAAAGAGTAAAATATAAAAAAATATCACAAATATTCCTGGAATATATTGAAAATGTTGAGGAAACATGATCAAAAATGCTAAAATGTTTCACATCTTCCAATCAGCTTTATAAAAAAATAATATTCATGTATGTATATATCTATAATAAATAAATTTCCTGTATTCATTACTCGCATTTAATGTATTACTCAGTTAACATTTCATCAGCTACTTGATAATACATTGATAGAGGAACCTGAAAAATTGATAAAGATCACCGATATAGATCTGGAAAATCGATAAAGATCACCAAATTTTGTTGCCAGAGGATAACACAATTATATGAAAATAAGTTTATACACGCACTCTAATAAGTAATACAGCTTGTTCTAAAAAGCATCACGTTGCTAAAACAGGCCTAATATCGAAGGTGTGATGAACAGGATACCAGAGGAAGCCACCACCCTAACCCCTTCCACCCCACGCCCACCCTTTTCCCCACCTGGACTGTGGGAGACCAAGCATGCGGTGAGTGCAATTCGGGACATGATGAAATAAAGTCAACTTTCGCGGATACGTGCAAGTCTAATTCCTGTGCCCTGACTCCCAATCACGAATCCTGGGCGGACCAATGATCATATCGGTTACTTGAATACGCCTTTACAACTGGTGTCAGAAGTGGGATGCAAATAATCGTAAACCCGGGTCCGTTGATATCACGAGGAGTCACACCATGGCGAGGTGGGTCAGCATTGGGGGCAAGGAAGTCGACTTGCAGCAGGTTGTTGAAGAGTTGTAAAGGCGTTTTCACTGAATCGAAAGGATCATTGGTACGCCTAACTTAATGAAACATAAATAATAGTGTAATTTCTTCTTTGATATCGCCACTGTGTAAATTTTATATGAGGAATGTAAATATCTCATTGTACTCAATCGTCCAAGCAGTACACATTCTTCGTCATTATTTATTGTTAGCTAATAAATATTTTGTTATTACTTCTTAATTACCGTTTTTCAACGATAGAACAGTCATGATAGCACACTCTGTGCGCAATTGAAATGCAAAGAGCCAAACCGTTGCCAAGTTCACCGTTCATTCCTTAACCTGAAATGAGTGCCATGCACCCTATCGGGCATCCTTATAATGTATATACACAGCGTTATAGTAGTGAGCTCTTACGGTTATTTTGAGTACTCGATACTACTAGTGCATTGTGAGTGTAGGTTTTAATTACCATTCGTTGCTATTCTGTTCCTTTTAATGACGAGTATCAGAACATTGTTGTTGATTGAAGTTTTCTCGAAAGTTAAAAAACGATGGTGAGGAAGAAAATTAGAAGACCTAGCATTTCAGAGTGTGTATTACATAGAGCCTTTTTTTATTAGATCAAAAATTTTAAAAACCATCAGTGTTCTTACAGTCTTTGATTGTGATATTAATCGTTGGATGCGTTTATCGAGAAGAACTTCATTGATTGTGGTGGCCAATGAAAAATATTTATATTTTTATTTAGTTGATCAAAATATTATTTGTAACACCGTATTATGATTTTATTTATTTTTTTTATTATCTTCCATCTGCTATACACGTTCCTTTATTGACAACGGCAGAAATTTAACATCATTCTGACGTTGGTGATGGTGGTTTTTACGTAGGGGGATAAGAGCACTTAATTGAATAAAAAACCTTGAAGAAGTAAGTTTAATTCAGCTGTTCTGCGTAATTTAGAATTCCGCGTAAAATATTACCCAATACAAAGAAGAGGAGTCAAGACGTGAAATATGAGTTTTATTCTGATATTATTATGTAAATTATAGTGTAACACACTAATCAGGAAATTCAAAAGACACGCTCTGCTTACTTATTTCTGGAGAAAGAGATACATAATATACGAATAGAAGTGAAATAAAAGCAGTTATAGGTCTTTTATAAACTTCTATGAATTGTGGACATGATGAAACAGGCATAGAAATATGTCGGTCTGTTGTGGCATACAAACGAATTTTATTTGTATTCTCCCGTGTGACATTTGACGATAAATACACGTGACACGAAAGAAGACAAGTTCTCGCTGTACTGGACAAATTTATAAATAACCGCATAGTATATTCATATTAACCACATGAATTTCTTACGCTGGACGAAAAACTAGAGGCCTTTCAGAGACCGTTACAGCTTCATTCAGTGTAAAGCAGCTAAATCCAAGTCAATTATATCCAGCATCAGAGTAAACCAGCTCAATATCGATTTGAGATATGCGTGGTTGCAGTTGCACACGTTTTATATCTGTAACTAAGAGGCTTATTGTGGATAGCAACCCTCAGGATCGTATAGCGGAGAGAAAAACCCTTCGTCGATAATGCGACTGGTTGAATACGTGAAAGGTTCCGATAGAAACCTAAATGCGGCAATTGGTATACAAGCTATCTACTGGCAATGCGACTACTGAAAGACAAAATCACTTTTTTGGCACGCTCAGAAAGAATAAAAGGGAAGTACCAGTTGAGTTTCTCCCAAGCAGGAACAGTGAAATTGAGTCATCGGTATTTGGTCTTCAAATACGTGCCACATTCAAATACGTGCCACGTCTAATGTGCGCCGAAAAAAAAGGTGAAACTGTGATAGCATTATCAACAATGCACCATGGTACCATCCAGAGTCAAAATAAAAACTCCAGACGATATAATGGGTTTCAACATTACAATAGAAGGTGTTTTCACTATCAACCTAATGTGCGGAAACTTCCCCGTTTCAAGTAGAAGCAGAAAATGATCAATGTAACGGTAGTTTTGTGGTACCGAATACGGCTGGAATTAATGCCCTTGTGTGAATCAACGTTGTCTACTGAAATCCTCCACAGAAGTACAGAAAAGTAATTTTGAAAACCCTTGCACTAAGTTTAATTAAATTCACTTGAAAGAGAAAGTGAAACAGTGTCTACCGCCAAACATAAAAACTATATTTTCAAGACATTTATCAGATCCCAAGAACGAAGATGAGGAGATATCGTGCGAAACACCTAAAAGAAAAGGCGTGAGCGATGAGTGCAGGAAAGACAGTGTTTGGCAAAGTGTGGACGCAGTAAAAAAACAGCAGGGCGCTAACATGTAGAATATTTTTGTGTAAAAATCAGATGCCGACTTTTACTTATATGTACATGTATTAACTGCGTTGGCAAATTGATGATTTCGATGATGACATCGGGGAATAATTTTGTTTACTCATTCAAAATAATTCAATCTGTTTTCAAACTAGGTAGGATTTTATGAAGATATTTTATGTTGTTGTGGAAATCGAAAAGATACTCGAGGAAATGAAGGTTATATAAATAAAAAAGTGTTTTTATTAATGATATGAAAGTTAATTTTTTCCTTCGTAACCGATGGCGCGCGCGAGCACTTAAAAGACAGAGGATGGCGCGCCAAGTTAAGTGTTGAAATAAAACACGATGTTGTGTGTTCTTTTAATAATGGAAATGTTACAAACATTTATATCTTCCTCATATGATTGATTATTTTCAATTTTTGAATAATATGTGAAGGTAGGATATTTTTATCCATGTCGAACAGGGCACGTTTTTTTCTAGAAATAGCCAGAATGCGGATTAAATGACACAAAGTGGGTAAGGGGAAGAAGGAGAATATGTTTTATGGGTGAGATGAGAAAGGGTAAGATGTACGCTGGGATGAAGAAATGTTGTCGGTAGACACGGCCCTGCATATGTAAAAAGGTAAAGGATATTTTAATTTAATTTAAACCACCATATTTTTATAATTTAATATTCTAATTTTTCTATTATTTTGGAAATTCAAAAAAGTGTTTGGATTTATTTGGTGTAAATTTGGTGGATAAATAATTTTTACTTACATTTAATAATAATAAAATAATTTTGAGGTGAAATTACCTTGAATGATCACCAAATTTATTGCCCGAGGCATTCAATGGAATGTTAATCACCACGAGGAATTCATGAGAGAGCGAGATAATCGACCACTAATTAAAAACATTTTTGCTTCACAGTGACAGGTGTTTGGCGAGCGCTCGATACATGAACATTTGAGAGGGAATACGGGACAAGCATTTAAAATTCGGATCGAGCCGGATCGAATAGTTTTACAGCCCTAAAAAAGGGTCCGACCAATAAAAAATAAAATGAATGGGAACCATCAGACTATATAACGAGAATTAGCGTTTGATAGAGCAACGTCGATTTTTATCAACGTCTGTCGGGTGTATTAACATGGGATTCCCGACCAAAAGGTTCCATCTCAAATGGAATACATTGTACCAATTCAGAGGCGGGCACCGAGCGTTTCAATGCCTTCCCTTTTTTTAATTTTGAATTCCGCAATCAACTCAGTGATAGGGTTCACGTTACAATTTGGTGCTTGATTTTACAAACGCAGTGTCGTCAATGAGATGGATTGAATTTCAAATCGTCAGACCTGATTGAAATAGAAATGATGTAAAACGGGCACCTTTTTACGGAGTCAATGACATAGCTTCAATAACGATTACTTTCTAAGGACCCTGCGAAGACACAACCAGTTCAAAAATTGAAGAAGTTGCATGGACTAATCTTTCTAATCTGAAAAGCCATTGCAAAGAACAAAATTGATGATGATTAAGTAATATACAGGATGCATCAAAATTAGGCACACCCATTTCTACGACAAAGCTAAGAAGTGTAACTTTTTGTCGCCTGAATGTTATTGTACTGAAAAAACTGAGTTAATCACAAATCTATTATACCATCGGTCACCAAAAACTGAGCTTCCCTTGTACTATTGAACAAAACCGTATTTCAGGAAAGACTAATCAGGCTCAATAAAGGGATTAAGCCATACGCTGAAAGCTAGTTTCTAAATTCGCAATGTAAGATGTGACTATTAAACGAGAACAATTACGATACCGGCAGCTCTATGGCTTAGGCTCATCAATTAAATTACTTGTGAATACCAATTGACTAAGCGCCATCAATTTTATTTGAAATGTAGTGAATGTTCTTTGGAGGTTAAATCTCTCTTTTCATAGACACCATAAATGGATTATGTGCAGCTTTTAACGATGAACCCCACGAAAGCACGAAACATGATTACCATCGTTTTTTTTCGGCAGATTTTATAAATGGTTGATTTAAATTGATTTACTAGCACGTATAACGTATTGCCATAACAAACAATTTCATGGTATGAATGTGTATGTACCTAGGAAGAAAAATGCAGAGAAGATGAAATATAAAAAATCACATTGTCACTTTTACATATCACCCGAAAAACTACAGAAAGTACTATATAATTCTTTACGGCTGAAATATATTTCAAACTCTTTTAATACTTTTTCCATTACATATTCAATAATAAAAAATATATTTTTTTAAGATAATGTTATTTTTTCGTTCATAAGAAGTAAGAATTTAAGTTACTAAATTTTCTAGAATTCCTTTTTCCACAATATAACACAAGGCTGATGAAAAATTTCTTCCAAGATTTTGTAAAATTAAATAAGCAGCAAATTCTTTCTTGATAAGACTCGCCGTTTCATTATTCATGATTACGCTGCAGGAATGTTGGTATCATGATCTGATTTCGGAAAAATATTATTTCTCGACCTTTGAATATCGGATCAGCTCGCGAGATCATCGTACTCCGACCTTTCCAGTTTTGCCAAGTCCTACACCGTGGAATAACTTATTTTTCCAATGGAGGGAGAGTGGAGTTGGGAATGAATTAGTGGAGGAGAGAACATTTTGGAATTTCAGAGAGATAATACTATCAACACTGACCAGAAATGATAGACTACGGAGGAAAAAATGCAACGTAAGCACACAACCACTGAGATTAAAATGATCAATGGTTATGGAGATATGGTGTTTCTTAATAAGTTGAGAAGCTGATAAGTCGTAGCCAACTTATTGTTAATTTGAATAAACTTCACCAGGGCTTTGACGTAATTTGAATGTACAAATTTTCAATGTTCAACATATTAACAGGCATTAAAAATTAATATTCACACATTCTTATCTGTAACGGTTTCATTATTTCCTGAGATTGATGCATTAAATTCTTAGGAATGATCGACAAAATCCGAGAAAAATTGGAGATCGAAACAGCTGAAACCAGTCCTTGACTTTTTAATTAAGTAATAAAGACCAAATTTTTATAAACATTGAGATTTAAATATTGTAGTTCAAACAAAATTACGCTTTTTAATTAATATTCCTTTTTAAAAATTATTCGTTTCAAGGGGCAATTTTATTTTGTTTTCCATGGAATAATCGAGTCTGTAGAATATTAATTAATATTTCTTGGCATAGCCCTGAGCAAAAAGTGATTAGAGGGGATGGAAACAAATTAAGGAAGGCTAATAACAACCCCTCGCGAAATAATGCCTCGGTGCTGTAACTTTATTTCGTTTCATTATTTTATTGTGATGTCGCGTTTTCATGCGTTGTTTAAAAATTACCACAACAGATTTAGTTCAGTATCACGGGGTGCGAAACCTTATTTCTCTCTCTCAAGGAGGGGGAGGTCGGTACAAAAATACTAAAGGTGGGGCCTAAGCTAAACTCGTGCACTGTAATTTTATGGGATGGTTTATATCTGCAGAGGAAAACATGAACACAGACAAAATGAAACAACCGATTGCAAAGACATGAAGAACGTTGAGTCTGATTTATAATAATAATATATTTTATTACTCCAACATAATAAATCTTAACATTAATATTGTACAATTTCAGAGTAACTTTAAGTAGCCAGGAGGACCTGTTTTATTGCTGCCATCGAATTTTTTTGGTTATGCTTTAAAACTCGTATGCATACACATACAGCACATGTTAAAGTGATTCCAAAATTACTTCATGGTATCAGTACGTACATAAAACAAGAAAGTCAAATTTCACACAGTTATAATAAATCACTCAAATTTTCTTTTGTATAATCCAAGACTTTACATTTTTGATATTGTATTTACTTACTGAGATTTTATACAAGAATCGAGTAATAAATTCTGCACCTTTGGTCCTACATACAAAAAGCATCGTTTAGGTAAATAACGTACGGCGTGGTCTTGGTAACGGTATGTGACTTTTACGGAGGGCCAAATGCAAAAATAAACCTGAATCTTTAATATAAACTTCTTATATAAAAACGTCGTAGACTCTTATGAATATACAAATGCCTCAATGGAAGCAACCCTAGACAAAGAAAGAGTGGAAATGAACTTTAGTAAAGACTCCTTTTTAAAACTACTGGAATAATTCTTTTTTGGAGAAAAATGGCAAGTTTTAAGGAGTTTAGATAAGCTCCACCCAAACACAAAATCCCATAGCTTACTTTCGAATGAACTAAAGCATTTTATGTTAAACTCTAAAACTGTAAAGGACATTTATTTCAAATGAAGGAGGTACTTTATTCTGTAATGTTATTTTTGAACTTATCCGGGCCACTTTTTTGAAAATGCACGCCATCCCCTTAGAGAACCAGCCGAAAATAATAACTTACACTTGTGCGTGCAAGGGAGACCAAAGAAACTACTTAAAAACTAACGTAATGCAACTTTAGGGTGGTCCCTGAGAAATATTGAAACTATGGGTAAGGCATTACTAACTATTGTTCTTATTTAGACTGTCAAAAAATTATGTCTTATTTATGTTTACTATTTATGTTATCCACTATGTAAACCATTTATGTCTTGAAACTTATGGCAGTACATTGAGCTGGTTATTAATCGAGTTAATTGGCCACTATATGCCATCAATGGTGAAAATGTTACGATGCTCTGATGTTCAGGATCATATAGTGATTAATGGAGATCATATCTAGGAGACCATTCGTTGCAAGATTTTAATTTTGGACGAACGTCATTAGTACTCTTGTTCCTAAACGTTCGTTAAATAATACGTATCTAATTGCTATAGCTATAGGTGTATTTCTACGCCAGATATGGAGTACCCTTTTTTATCATATAAATTTGACTGTCCACAAAAAAAAGCTTCGCAATCGCATCCCTGCTCCGCTTGGCAGCACTTCCAAAATATCATTAACATAACTAAATATAATTATCTCTAAAAATGATTGAGCGACCATGCATAACTTTAATATGCCGATAAAACTAGTCATGATATGATAAGTGAAATATAAAGGCTCTTTTATCTGAATTGAATCCAGTGTAAGAAGTCATTTTTAGAGGGAGAAGAATTTATATTCGGGTCTATCACTGTTTCGTGACAATGGCAATGTATATGCATACATTTGGCAATAGAGGATGAAATTTTCCATGAAAAATCCCTTTGACTCAAACGGGTTTCGAACCCAGATCTCCAAATCGTCAGTCAGGGTGTGTTAGCCAGTTGAACAACCAAATCACCTGAATGCAATGCCCATTTCAGTTGAAGTTTAACGGACAAGATGTTCTCGTCACCAGTACACACTAAAATTTAACAATGACAACCAATTCAAATGCGGAATATTAGTTGGTAATGCCCTATTCATTCTCATAAACAACTGAAAATTAAGGTATTGAATTAAGGGATTTGAAAACATAAAGAGACAAAAAACAATGGAAAGAATGTCTACCACAATTTCTATTTACTTACCAGCTGGAGTATGGACTATGAAAGAAGCTGGCGAAAAACATAGGATACATTATCATGAACCATGTTTTGTTAGCCACATTTCACGGAGCATTTTATGGAATATCCGGAAAAAAGGGTATGGTATTCAAACTTATTTTCCGCCGTTTAATTAAAAAGGATTATGGTCCGTGTGCTGAGGATAAAGATCTATTCCCGAATAGATTTATTTATTCCCGATTTACAGCAAGGTCTTCTTCACTTGAATGAGCAGGTAAGTTATATTTTATGTTCACAAACGCAATACCTGCAACTCACACTCCCTCCAAATCTAACTTAGACGTTTTTCTCCGCCCAAAGGAACAGACATCGGAACGATATCAACAGATCAGAAGCAAATCTTAAATCCCCTCGCAATTCTCCCAGCCTACGACTGCTGGCCGTTGAAAATTAGCTTTCACCTCTTCTATCTCCCTGGGGTGTTGGGTGAAGTGGAACTGCTGTGTTTAACGTCATTTGCAGAACCAACTAAGTTTTTGAAGTAAAATTTGTTGAAACGAAAAGGATCCGGAAAAGTTATATCTGTTTTTCCATTTATTAAAGAAGATAATTTCATCACCAATTTTGAGGATACCGGGAGGGGCAACGCGAATGATTTTTCCTCTGTGGAATATCGCAAAAGTATTTCATGTTAAGAGGGTGGTTAATAAAAGATAACGAATAGTAGGTTGGATAGAAACGTAAAGAAAGATACATTTACGTCCAAAATCGGGTTCAGCAAGAGCGGCGTTAAAGTTCTTCTTCATTGAATGAAGTCTTCTCGAGCGTACGGCTTTCCATAGCCGATGTTTCGATGAGCAACTCATTCATGTTTCAAGGAAGATGAGCGAGCTGGTTTTTGTTCCCTGATTACGCTAGTAGTTAATAAAGCCCAATCAATCGTGTATGTTTTCTAACATTTAAAAACGCCACCCTATGTATGAAATATATCATTCAACTTCCAAATCACTATTCAATTCATTCAAGTTAACCGAGAGGTAATTTTCCTACGGCAACATCTGGACGCAATAAGACTTGCACACGAAGGCAGGAATATTTCCATGTGTAATAGGTCCCATTTTTTTGTCAGGGCCTGGATGGAACTTTCACGAACTCGACGCGAGGGACGAATTCGTGCAAGAGAAAAAGAGGTTTGTTTGCAAACAATCTTCCGGGAAACGGTCCCAGTCATCTCTCTTCCCGCAAAGGCCTCTCCATCCGCCCAATTTCACCCTCTCCCCCGTCCACAGAGCCCTTCACCGCCATCTCGTTTTCACCCTCAATCCCTCCCTTGTTTACCCAAAGGGGTCGATGTGAAGGGCAGCCACCCAACAATCCATCCAAGGACCACCACAAACTGACCCTTAACCCTTCCTCACGAAATGCCTTCCTCATATTTTCCTCTCTCACTGTTGACCATGCGTGCTTTGGGGCTGGTTTACACTCTGCGAATCGTTCTTCTGAACGATCTAGTACGACAGCGGGACGAGAACGGAGATCATCGAACCTTTATCGTAAATAATTTTAATCGTTGGTTGTTTTTTTCGGAAGAGTAGACCGGCAGACGAGATCCTTTTCCACGATCGAGGGTAGGTGGGTAGATCGTCGTGGTAATGATCATCTGGTAGATTAAGAGGAATGGTGAAGAGAAACCCAGCGTTGTCATTA
Organism: Pyrrhosoma nymphula; assembly: GCA_963573305.1. Lineage (NCBI taxonomy): Eukaryota > Metazoa > Arthropoda > Insecta > Odonata > Coenagrionidae > Pyrrhosoma > Pyrrhosoma nymphula. The sequence continues at coordinate 52,078,750 of OY754333.1, forward strand.
GCCTACTCTCAGCTCAACGAAAGAGGCCAAGGAGAAAGAACATTTGACCCAAAAGAAACTAGATAGCGGTTTTTCACAAGTATAATGATAACGTACGACACGTTTTAACTGTTAAAAAATTATCAGGAACCGCGTCGTAGGTTTTCTTAAATTAGCGGAAAAAGGCTATTTCGTTTCTTATTTATGATGATATCCTTTCACTGAGTAGCAAGTTGGAAAAAAATAGTGTATTAGAATATATTAGGAGGAGAATAACGCTGACGAAAGAAGCGTTTAGATATAAGAGGAAGCTGATGACGGGGGCCTAGGGAAAGAAGAGGCTGGCGAAGACATTAATATGTAGTGAAACGTTGCATGGGACAGAAACGTGGACTCCGAGAAAGGAAGACGAGAAAAGGCAGCTGGTGTTCAAGATGTGGCTGTGGAGTGGGATATAGAACAGTGGACAGATTGGTGAGGAAAACTTCTGGGTGTGATATGATGGCAGAGTAGCTGGTTGGAAGACGTAATGATGGGTGAATGGTTCCTTAAGGCCGTGATAGTGGGAAGGACGTTGGTTAAGCGGGGAAGGGGAAGACAGGGAATAGGTTTTGTGGATGGGATGAAGGGTAGAACTATACGCTGAGATGAATGAAGAAAATTTGAAGGTTTATATGGCCCTATGTACATAAAAATATTAGCATTCCCGTGGCACATTACAAAAGTGCTTGGTGGTTTTTAGCAATATTGGATAAGATATTTTTTGTTTATTTTATCAATAAATATTGTTATCAAAAATCTCTTTTAAAAGTTTCGCCAGAACTTCGGCGAACTTCGTTACTTTCTTGTCATCGAATATAATTTTGAAAATAAAAATCAAAATGTTTTAGGATTTGAAGCATTTACTGGAAATATTTAATAAAATATTACAAATCGAGTTTTGTAATTTTGTTTTCATTAATCTTACATTAAACTGATGACTCGTTTTTACAATGCATTGATTTTACTTATAGTGGGCCTATTTTTCGAAATGAGAAAAATTTCCATTGCATGTGATTATGCAAAATTGGTGTCAAGTGTAAAGGTGTCAGCTCATTTCTTCGTTATTCAAATATCGTCATCTTTCGCGCATCACTGTTATCAAGCTATTTATTCATCCTTACCATACTAACTTGTCTAATAACGGAAAAGTATCTATAATACATTACACAAAGGCATAAAGTAAAATCCAAATAATAATGAAAAATAGAGACATAATACGTGAAAATAATAAGTCGAGGTTCAAACTCATTCCAAACCTATACTTAAAGATAAAAGACCTCATGAGAGGCATTGGATGAAAACCAAACATTCTCAATCTTTAATATGTTGAATACATTATGAAGACGTTATTAAAAGTTGCTGGTTCGTTCACGAATCTTTATTTGACCATATTAGCAATATTAATGAAAACAGGAAGGACATTTCTGCGAGGAGGATGCGTCCTTTTAAAACGAATTAGATAAAACGATAGAAACTAAAACAGAATAAAGTCATCATTGTAGGCATCACCTGAAGAAGGCTAAGTGTGTCATGCTTGTGAATCTTATTCCTTTCGCTAGAAGAATGTTTTCCTAAAGACGAAAGAAGGCAATAGATGAAATCATACAATGATTGATTCGAAGAATATTGAAGCCATGAACATGCGCAATCGGTTATATTGAATGGATCAGTTGTTCAATATTGCGCCTAAAATACGGGTTGTAGTAACTGACTTGTCACGGTAGCTTTATGATTTATATGGGAAAATACTAAATGGAATTAATTTCCGAAAATGCATTACATTACCATAAAATTCCTAGACAAATAAGCGCGATAGACAGCGCTAGGTGTATAATTTCTCGCACAAGAAAAAAAAAGGATTTACGTACACCAATACGACCTCTACTCTCTACCTTAGTCCATGATTTTTTCTTTATTGATTCGGAAGAATATACAAGCAGCCTGGGTCCAAATCGTCAGCAACATTTGAATAAAGTGATTTAAGGATAAAAAAAACTGTTAATACGGAAATGGAACAATTGAAATGTGTTCTTAAATGTTCAGCTCAAGCCAGAGAAGGAATAGAGATGAATTATATTAAGAACTTAAGTCATAAGGCAAGATAAACTTAACTAAAACCAAAAGCTCTAAATAGCTTTACATGGATATTGCCTAATACTTACCGAATAGCATAACTGAACACTAAAGAAAATGCTAAATGGACTTCTTTAGTCAAAAAGAGGTTCTCTAAGGCTTACCACAGTCACATTTAGAGACAAGCAGCTTGAAATTTATATTTCATGAATTCATATTAAGATTTGAGATCTGTTGAAGCAAACCAACCCTTGATCGGTTGCACAAGGAAGAAAGTAAATATGAGAATTATTGAAGGCCAGACTCTCTCATATTGACTTAACATCAAGGAAATCTGAATTCAGCATGATGAGCAAACATAAATAAGTAACAAAATCTAACCCTTGGCTCAGTTTAATTGTTTTTCCATTTGCCATAGCATCCCTTGAACATTCTATATTTTAAAAAAATGAAATAAAATGAATTCCCCATGGCCGTACTCTTTAATGGGCGAAAAACGGGGAGGGAAAGAAGGGATGAATAGGGTGTTGAAAGGTAAGTTGGGGCGTTAACCAGACCGGACAAAAAAGCAAAAGATAACAAAAATTAAAAATTAAGACAAGCACTCGCTCACGCACTCTACTCACGGGTTTGCTGAAGAAACAAATTACCGCGAGGGCTCAATCACGCACACAATCAGGTTTGAAAAGTATTAACTTACGCCAGTGACCCACTCACACAATTAAAGAACAAAAACAGATATAATTAAAAAATTAAAACATGCACTCACTCACGCACTCTTTTCACGGGTTTGCTGGAGAAACAAATTACTGTGAGGGCTCAATCACGCACACAATCAGGTTTGCGAAGTATTAACTTACGCCAGTGACCCACTCACACAAGAGGACCTTCTTGGGCACTTTAAACCCTCACCTTTCCTTCCTCATCCCCGGGTGCTTGACAGTCACTGGCGTAAGTTAATACTTCGCAAACCTGATTGTGTGCGTGATTGAGCCCTCGCGGTAATTTGTTTCTTCAGCAAACCCGTGAAAAGAGTGCGTGAGTGAGTGCATGTTTTAATTTTTTAATTATATCTGTTTTTGTTCTTTAATTGTGTGAGTGGGTCTCTGGCGTAAGTTAATACTTCGCAAACCTGATTGTGTGCGTGATTGAGCCCTCGCGGTAATTTGTTTCTTCAGCAAACCCGTGAGTAGAGTGCGTGAGCGAGTGCTTGTCTTAATTTTTAATTTTTGTTATCTTTTGCTTTTTTGTCCGGTCTGGTTAACGCCCCAACTTACCTTTCAACACCCTATTCATCCCTTCTTTCCCTCCCCGTTTTTCGCCCATTAAAGAGTACGGCCTTGGGGAATTCATTTTCTTTCATTTTTTTAACGGCCGTTGAACGTTCAATTGTTTATATATTCTATATTAAACAAGCCACAGCATGTTGTAGCTTTCTAAATATTAGCCCATACACATACATGAAAGAGTTGGGTAATTCTCAAGGTGATATTGACCAATAATGAATTGTTTATATAAAGTCATCGACACGAGAAAGATTTCACACATAGAATCGGAATGCTGATGTTGAAACTTTCCACGTTTTCCCCATCATAAGCATGCATCTTAACCACTTAACTAAGTCCTTTCAACCCTCAAAATTAGACAATACATGAAAAAGACGTCTGCAATTAACGGAAAATATAATATTCTCATGAGGAGCTTTGAAATAGAACAGGGAAGATTAAAAAAGACAATTAAAAATAGGAATATTAACATTTTTCGCTAACCTTTCAATTAGAATATTTTATCCCAAAGACTGGAATATTTCCAAAAGGAAAACTAATAACGTCTTCGGGAATGAATGGCCCATCCCCGGAGGTGGTTACCACGACAACCCCCTTCGTGTATATATCAATTACGAGAGAACAAAAGAACGATACAGAACCACATAAACAAAACTTCACAGGGAGAGCCAAATTAACTCAATTGAGGGCAAAGGTAAGAGGCAAAGCTTGAAAGGGGATAGAAAAGCAGTGGCAGGATACAGGGGAATTACTATTTCTCACAGAAAAAACTGAGTTAATCACATATCTATTATACCATCGGTCACCAAAAACTGAGCTTCCCTTGTACTATTGAACAAAACCGTATTTCAGGAAAGACTTATCAGGCTCAATAAAGGGATTAAGCCATACGCTGAAAGCTAGTTTCTTAATTCCCAATGTAAGATATGACTATTAAACGAGAACAATTACGATACCGGCAGCACAATGGCTTAGGCTCATCAATTAAATTACTTGTGAATACAAATTGACTAAGCGCCATCAATTTCATTTGAAATGTAGTGAATGTTCTTTGGAGGTTAAATCTCTCTTTTCATAGACACCAAAAATGGATTATGTGTAGCTTTTAACGATGAACCCCACGAAAGCACGAAACATGATTACCATCGTTTTTTTCGACAGATTTTATAAATGGCTGATTTAAATTGATTTACTAGCACGTATAACGTATTGCCATAACAAACAATTTCATGGTATGAATGTGTATGTACCTAGGAAGATAAATGCAGAGAAGATGAAATATAAAAAATCACATTGTCACTTTTACATATCACCCGGAAAACTACTGAAAGTACTATATAATTCCTTACGGCTGAAACATATTTCCGACTCTTTTAATACTTTTTCCATTACATATTCAATAATAAAAAATATATTTTTTTAAGATAATGTTTTTTTATTATTCGTTTGAAAATAGGAGACAACAAAAAACAAGCAAGCTTACTAAGAAAAGATACTCTTGAGTACATAAAACATGTAACTTTGATGAAATATTTTGCAAAATGTGAAATAGTAAATCTATGTGGTTACTATGAATTCATTATAGCTCTGATGAAGCAAAAGTTGAATTATGAAACAGGCTATTAGATGATATCATCTATCATTCTTGAACTAATATCTACCAACTCCTTAAGAAAATAAATTACCAAAAATAATTTTTTTTAAGTTTCATGGTAAAAGATTCGATGAAACAGTATGTGAAAACATTCACACACAATGATTCGGACACATGGAGTATTGGAAAAGCAGACCAGAAAAGAATAAAATCTTTTGAAACCTGGTATTGGAGGAGGAGGCTGGAGATCAAATGGGTGGATAGGAAATGAAGAAGCATACAGAAGAGTAGAATAGGAAAGGAGAGTATGGAACACAATACAGAAAAGAAGAACCAGATTGATTGGATACACCCTGAGGCACAATGGGTTAGTGAAAAATATAATCGACGGAAAAATAGAGGGAAAAGTCCCAATATGAAGGGCAAGGGATGAATACATAGACCAAATAAAGAGTAAAGTACATAAGAACTACAAGGGAGTAAGGGAACTAGCAATGGATAGGGAAGGATGAGGGCTACAGTCAACAAATCTTTGGAGTGAACGACCAATTATGATATTGGAAAAAATTAACCTGCTATAGAGATGATATTCCTGATAAGATTTCTGAGGCCAGTCATCCCAGCATCAACCCGTTCTGGTTCCCAAATGACGGCGGTATCTCGGTTCCCACGGCCAGACACCCTCATTCAGTGCAGTGAATACAGGGTCCAACCCCATTCAGGGGTGGGTTTATTTAGGCGCGTGCAAGTACCACCTGGACCCACACACCTATTATAATGCCGGTGCTCCATCACCAGTCGGCCGGAAGGAAGAGCAAGCGAAGCCATGGACCACGAGAGTGCATTGAGGCGAGTGACAGCGCCGTGCGGGCGGAAACTAAGCGGCAGTTGGCCGGCCCGAATCTGCGAGAGAGCAACAGTGCCCGTGCCTTTGTTCACGTCAAGTAACCTCCCACTTGGACCGGCTGAAATCCTCCACACCAACACAGACCAACATCCGTGCTAAACAGATTTTCCAAAAAAAGAATCCTTCGAGCGTATACTAGGTGGATGCATAAAATCTTAACGTTTTTTTGCTACGGTATAAAGATTTTTTTGCGAATTTTAGGATTCCGGAATTTGCCACGGTATTACCTTTACGAAGTCACCCGCAACTGGACTTAAATTTGGAATTCCACAGAGGAAAAATTCATTTGTCTTGACCAGAACTCGAACCAGAACCCTCGATATTGCGCCGAGTGCTTTAGTCAGCTAAGCTACTAAGGCGTAAATTTCTGTAAATATTTGAGGGATAAAGTCTTTTTCTTGAGATGAATATCATGGAGAAATTAACCAGCAATATATTCTCATATATTATTTACGACTCTATCACAACACTGGAGAATTTTCTCGACTCGACATCTGAAGGAATCTGCCGGTTTAGAGTTGACGAAGTCATCCAGCCAAATTTTGTAGAGTCAAAAAACGCTGCAAATTTTTTGCATTAACCTATACCTATTATGTGAGCAGGTAATGTCTTCCCAACATGACCTTATCTCATGCCTTCCATCGCTCAATTTTACCGGAGATTCATAATAAGGGCCCAGTATTTACAATGCCTGGTTAACGTTAACAGCTAGATGACAACCTTCACATTAGTTCGATGATAACTGAGAGTCAGGACAACAGATAAGCAACAGTTTTCATACTTAAAAACATTTAACCAGGTAATATAAAACCGGACCTTAATATTTCGGTGCATGCTTACCCACCCCGAATACTGGAAGTAAATAAGGTTTCGATATTGAGTTTAATGATTTGTGAATGCATATCAATAAATAAAAAGTAAAGCAAATAAAGGAAACATAAGCTATAAAATACGACATTTGAGAAAATATAATTGATTTTGACCTGAGTTTTGGCACGTTATGCCGTTATCAGGAAGATAGCATAATTATGACATAACATGCCAAAACCTAGGTCAAAATAAATTATAATTTCTCAAGTGGAATTTTTAATTGCTCTATTTTCGTTACCTCCTTGACAGAGAAATTCCACATATTTAAGCCAGAGACCATTAATTTCGTCTCCGAAATACGGTTGTCAAGTCATGAAATGTTGCAAAAAGAGAGAAAGCAACTAGATTTTTTAATAAATACCAAAATGTTACATTCTGTATTACATTGATAAGGACAAGGCCTTAGTCGGAAAATCCGTCGGCCATACATTCTTGGTGTCACCGGAAAAGCAATTGCCGAAGAAACGAGTGCAATGACTAGTAGATAAAAACCGATTATCTTCTGTCTATCAGCCTCCTTCATTCGAATAATTCGATTGAACAAGATTCTAGCTCTAGCTATTTGTCTAAGGAGATGGTATTTAGAACGTTCATTAGTAAACATAATTAAATTATATTTGAAAATCTAAAACAACTGCCTTTTAATTTCACTAACCGTCTAAAACGGCTCCAAATAAACGCTTTTTTCCTCTGTTTGCGATTTTTCTTGTGTAAAGCTTTGAAAATAGAATCGTTACACAGAGAATATTGCTCACAGCGGAAAATGATAGCAGCATCGTGACTCTTTCTGCAGTTATATAAATAGTTGCACTGCATTGGTAGAGTTTTTGATTATAGGGTAAACCTGAGTATCACCACTATTTAAGTGTAGTAAACATTGAAATTCATGAATTCAATCACAGCCAAAGGGTCGAAAATCTTTTAAAATTATAATGCCCGCAGGCACTTTCCATTTCTTCCTGAATTTCCTTCATGAGGAAAACAATTACAAATTAATAAACAGGAAGAGGAAGGTTATTTATGAATGCTCGCACAGATAATTTATAGATAAAGATGTACAATAAATATATCCAAAAGGTTTATATTCCAGTGTCCTGTCGTATAGTGAGAATATTAACTATCAGTATACATCATTCACTAAAACTGGATACTCTGAATGTAAATAATTTGTACATCTCTCTCGAATATGCTACATATTATTCGGACGTTTAGTTATATACATGACTGAGAGTTGGCGGAAGTTCGGATCTTCAGTAATTTCCCTTATATTATAATTAGCGTCCATAAACGTAAATGATGGCAAAATTAAAATTCAATGCTTTACTTCACCTTTACAAAGTGGAAATTCATTTTCTCATAAGAGAGACGCATAATAGTTGACGCTAAAATACAAATTAATTGCCTTTAATCTAGACTTCTTTGACGTATTATAAGTATTATGTAGGTTTAGTGGAAAATTGATTGGTGTTAGAGGAGGTATAAAGCGAGAGATCTTTGGAAATATGCATGAGGTGGAAGAGTTTCTTGTGAGGATGAATGATCGCAGCCTAAAGAACACGAAGGTTGCACGAAATGACGCGTGTATATGATGAAATATGGATGAGTATAGGCTGCAGGCGTTTGAGAATTGGGTGCGGAGGAGAATAGAGAATGTGTGGTGGACGGAGAGGAAGACGAACGGCAAAGTAATTTGTATGATGGGTGAGGGGAGGAACTTCTGGAGGAGACTAGGAGGAGGTAGAGTAGTAGGCTGGAGCAGGCAATGAGGGGCAAAGGGATGCTGAAGTCCGAGGTGAAGGGGAGGATGTTGGGTGACAGGGGAAGGAGGAGAATAAGTGTTATGGTCGGGATTAACAGACATTGGAAGTATTATGAGATGAGGAAGGACTTCGCAGGGAGAAAGGGGCATGGACACGTAAAATCTATAGGAGTTTTATTCTCATTCATTAACCCTTTGGCGCCGAATCCCCGCGATGACTAAGGCTTCCCGACATACGTTCTATGAGCATTTCACTCGAGTTCTGCGAATGGCACTCTCTCATGGTAACGTTTCGCATAGGCATGCATTCCGTCTATTTTGAGCCCCAATTTTTCAGGAAGTTCAAGTACCCTAACCGGTAGATTACTCTAAAAAATAAAATATAAATGCATAGGACGGAGTGGGAGGAACAAAATGAATGCGACCATTTTTCGAGGTTCACCGACCTTTTAAACATTCTTGTTCCGATAAATAAAGCCAAAAATGGGTACGCATTACTTGTTTCGTAAACGGAGGGAAAATTTCGATGCTGACTCCTTCCCATGGTCTATTATTTCTCCAATTCACCATTACGCTTGGTCTTAAACCCCTCGGGAATCATTATATGATTACTAGAATGTTAAATCAGCCAAACTTTCTAAAGGATGACAGGTATGATTAAAGTTAGTGAGATGATCAAAGCAAAACGAGTACCACGGTCGATCACAATATCGTGCTATTGCGACCTGAATATCTTTGAGCCATTCTCAATCAAATTTTGCATGCTTTTTGAGCAGTAAGCCACTTTAAGGATCGTGAAATAGCAATGAGAAACCGCATTCACACGGGAGAGACGGTTCGGAATCACAGTCTTTTCTAAGTTTAGCGTTATCCACAAGGGCATGCATCGATTCACCTTTGAAGGCGCATTAGCCTATTCCACGAAGATTGGCAAAGGGCTTAAGAATTAGCTGAATCCAAAATGGAATTGATTCGAAGATCCTCAGAAAACGGCTCAGAGTTCAAGGTTTGGAAGTGGTGTGAGGAAAGAGAATGGATAAGTGAAGTTTGCCTTGATTAAAAATTAAAATCAGCTTCAAAACCGCCAAAGTTTAAATATTCCCCAGTGAACTCAAGATTCAGTTACCAGAGCTAATAGAGGCCGTGGGCAGGCGGCATTCTATAGTATTTTGGACATAATTGAGTGGAAACGTTATATCACAGTTCATTCTGTTCATCATTATTGCATTAATTAAAAAACGTCTTATGCAACAACGCTGTGACAATCTTATTCAAAATACTCCACCAAACTAACCAGGCTAAGTAGATAGATTACAACTGCTCTAATTGCACATCAAAATCCTTTAAAAAGACTAACAAAAAAGAGAAAAGACGACTTAAGAAAATTCCGTAACCACTGCGTGATTTAGTTCCTCGCTTGGAATTTGAGCGATATTGCAATACGCCTGGAACGTATAACATCTCGACAAATGGTGCCGTTTAAAAATTCTGCTTCAATCCTTAAAAGTGCCTTATTGGCATTTTACATGCAGAATAGAAAATTTGAACTTTCGTTGAGATTAGCATCAGTGTGGACTTAATATAAGGATTTCATAGCATGGGAATATTTAGATTAACAATCAATGTTTGAACTGAACGAGCATAAAGAATTTCATACTACCAAGAAATTCCACTTACATTCGACATTCTGACCTAAATATATCATTATTTTTCGAAAATAAGCTTCATACTTTGACAGGCGGACAAATACTAAAGTTTTATAAGAATTAAAAGTAGGAGGAATATCATAAAAAATGTACGAAGATTTATCAACCAAACTAAATTTAAACATGCTTGTAAGGACCTTTTACCTTCTAGGTTAATGGTGAGTGTTCAAGGATAAGGGTGACTATGAAATGAAGTATGTATCTACAGTAAGTAATTACGAATACTAAATACTGCTCTATTAATTTCAATCAAAAAGATAATATTCCTTTCTCGAAACGAATTCTCGAACGAAACGAAATTGAATAATTGTATTGAAAGAATAATATGAAATATTATTCTTAGATCTCATATTTTTACCTCTGATTCCCTCTTCTTCATTTTCTTCTTCTTATCCTTCATAGTCCTTGTATCCGCCGTTGATGTTCTTGCGCAAGGATTTCTCGAGATGACGACCGCGGTGGGCTTTCCCCTTCTAGGCATCACACCAGCCCTTATGGGCCGAGTTCCGTAGTTGCCCGGATTCAGAACTATATAATTTACTTCCATTTTTCTGGGAATTAGATCGTTTAAGAGGATTTTCTATCGGCGTTCCCAACGGCATTTTAATGTGAAACAATCACTTAAACTACCTCTTGTCTACCTTCTACCTAGTGACCTGTCTGGAGCGGGTAGCCTATATAGTTAATATGATTCACTATCATTTACCATTGAATTAAAGTATGATGATGGAGTTCTATGAGAACGAATACCATAGTGATGGGATCATATTAATGTCACTGTCATCATATTTATAGCACTGTCACAATAAGAACAAAGGAAGGAGTTCATTTACAATGCAATAGTAAGTAATGATAAAACTGCTTAAATCTTTATTCTCTTACAATCTTATCTATACTTATAGTAATATAATCTTATCTACTTATCTTAATATGTTAAAACTTTATTCACAAATTTGTGCGAGATTTTTCTCTTGATATAAGAAAGACTAATTTCGAATTTTATTTTTAAAATGTCTACTTATAGCTTAATATAAGGCGTGTATTAGACTTTCAAGTTGTTCCACTAGAGATATTGTTAAGAACTTTACTTAATCCCACATTTTTAGGAAAGAATATCTGAATAAAGTATGCATCAAACGTATGACGATGGAATGATATGAGAACGTTTACTATACTTATGGCATCATATTTATAGCACTGTCAATAAAAACAAAGGAAGAGGTTCCCGCACATCTTAACTCTCTTACCTTATATTTTCACGCATCCTTCCTTTCCCTTCGATTTTTTTCCCATTTGACCTCGCAGAAACAGCGAAACATATTTGGCCGGAGAGAGAGGCAAGGCAAGCCGTCACTCCCGCTCTTTGACCGCAAAATATGGCGATTGGCTCATTTATTTTTCTCTCTTGCACTACTTTATTTGCATTTCCTCCAACGCCTTATCTGCCATGTTGTGACTTTCTCCTTTTCTTTGACTATCTCATCTTAACATCTTCCACCCACATGGGGATCCGGTAGACGTTTAAATCCTCGCTGATCGCGTTTAAGATTACACTTTCCAGACTACGCAAATACCCTACTTTCACGAACATCGGGAAGCATCAAATCTGGATATGGTATCACATTATCTACATCTAAACTTGCAACGCAAGCCCGTGAAACTTGACGTCGCGAACGAATTGACTGATTTTTGGTGGGCGTAACGAGAGAAAAGAAACAATGAAAACAACCTTAGCTAGTTTGAAATAACTTCAAATGACAGTATTTATATATTTACAATTATTACAGTATAACACAAGCCCGTAGGCTAAATACCGTTAGCCTTGTCTTTGCAAGACGATCACAAGTGGAACCCAGCCAACACGTCCTTTCCTCGCGCGGTCCGTTGCAAAGAGAGCTGCTATGATGGCGATACACTTTGCCAGCGCAGGAGGGGAAAAGGCTGGCCAGTGGAGGAGTAGGGTGAAGAGGGGAAACGTTATCACACGTTGGATTGGTGGGAATATCCGCAGGTCGACTCGAACGTGGAAAAAGATGTCAGCACCAGCGCGGACAGTATAAAAAGAGCTCTTCTGTAGAAGCCGCGATGACCGGAGCGACCGCGCTGACCGGGGCAGATCGCTGCACTTAGCTCTTCGCTCGGGCACTTGGACGAGACGCGAGAGTCTCCTGCGGTTTATGAGTCTCCGAGGATTTTCGAGTCTCGAGGTTTCGAGGGGGGGAAATTTTGGCACATCCACTGGGGGAAAATTTTTGAAAATGGAAACTGGAGAAGGGGGGGTAGAATTGCACAGCACTGACACAATCATAGAAAGTTTCTGGCTTGCTTCTCTCGATGTATGAATAACACACTTGAGGTTCAAATAACCAGACATAATAACAATATAATCACTGACAAGAATACAAATGAACATAAGTCTAGATGCTTGTATCTCTGCCCAGAGAAAGTTATTTGTGTTGTCCCCAAGGGGGTGACAGACCTAATGGCACTAAGACTAAAGATAGATTTACAACAATTTTATAAGCTAAAGAATTAAACTTTATGAATATACATATAAACACCGTAGAAATAGGCGAGAGTGGGCCTAAAATGTTTTTTTTTTTGTCCAAATTCAAATTTTTTTTTCTTATTATTTTTTTTCTTTTTAAATTAAATTAGTCAGTAATTATTTTTTTTTTTAATGTATCCTTCTTTTGATTATTATTATTTTTTTTTATACATTCTTTTTTTTGGAATCTTTTCATGGCCCACATCTTACCGCCAGAAATTAACAATATTGGTAAACCAAATATGGCTTTGCACAGAAATAATACATCACTAGATTAATTATATAAGACCCATAGGAAGTGATCAATTAACATTTTAGCTAGAGGTCAAAATTTCATGCCTCATAAAATTAGGAAAAAATAAACAATACAACTGCCCATGAAAATATGAAATCGAACTCAACGTTACTAGGAGACAGTGAGAGAACTTTTCATGGGTTGCAACATAATCAAAATCAACATCCAATATAAGAATGAAAAATGTAACAACAGTCTAACAATTACCAATAAATGGGCAGAGATATAAGAAAAGCATTAAGAAAAAACAGAAATCCTATCCACAGCAGCATACACAGTAAATAAACCAAATACATGTCTCCAGAATGATACTACACAAAGCCAAGTGGCATAGAAATAGATTAGCATTTGCCCAATTGATGGCTTAATTGTGGAAAATGGAAAAGATTTACATGATCAAATAGAAATTAGCATTATAAAATATACGATTGGAAATATGGTGTGACTTTACAATTAATAATAATAATATGATGTGAAACATTGGTGTAACAAATATAGAAACAAATCCCCAAATACATCCTTAAATCCTTAAACCTAATTAAATTTTTTCATGCAAGTGAATGCATTGTTAAGCCATTGGAATTTCAATGGAAAAATTTTTAATATAATAAAATTGACCTCTAAACAGAGGGTCAATTTGGGTCCAGGGCCGGTTAATGCCAAACGCGTTAAAGAAAGCTAAACAGGGAAAACTAATTTAGATGGCCACACGAACGTTTTTTAATCCAAGGATATTTTTAGTTTTTTGGGGGACAAACCCCCAAAACAGCTATTAAAGCTGGGTGCTGTCTGCGGCAATTGCCGGGCGATGGGATCGCACCCCTACGCCAGAGAGTGGAGTGAAAGAATCAATCCACAAAGTCCATGAGAAAAACAATTTCATCATGGGGTGACACCCACTGAAGGGATATCACAGGAGTTCAGGCTATCAGCACAGAACAACTTTTTCATTTCCCCCAAGTAATCAGCTGACTTGGGTTCAAGCACTCAGGCTCAAATTAGGCCCCAAAGAATTCCAAAATCATCAGAGTTGGGTTCATAGGCTACTTGGGTTAAGCCTCTCAGTCAAATTAGAACCCCTCAAATTAGGCAAACCCACACACTATGGGTTGGACCACTTGGTCCAGAATTTCCACAATCAAAAATATTAATGACAGCATCAACAGATCAAATCTGCCAAACCAGAACAGAGTTTACAGACCTCACGACGCAACACATTCCACTTTCCACAATTATTAACATAATTAATTTAAAAAGATAGTGTCTGGAGACCCATGCAGTGGCAGCATAACATTAAACAGTATAGTGAGTGATATTTAAATAATGATTTAGATATTCATTATGTATTCAATTGATTAACATGAAATATCATTTGAAACAATGTATCATTTTTCACCAACAATTATTATGAAGGCATAATCCAATATTTGATCATTGCATATCTTATCATCACCCTTTTAAATATATACATTTTTACATAGAAAATATTTTTGTTCTCAAGAGACAACATTATTACTCATGGTATTCCTTTAAATGAGAGACATGAGCTATTCTCTCCCTCCTAGGTGATACCTTCAATACTACAGTAACTGGAGTAAGCATTTTCACAATGGCATAAGGCCCTTCCCATTTGGGGAACAATTTAGCAGTTTGCTTTCTGAATTTACAGCTCAATGTATGTGTTTTCACAAGTACCTTGTCTCCAACTTTAAATTTGACTTCAGAATGGAGCTTATTATATTTTATAGTGTCTCCGAGGATTTTCGAGTCTCGAGGTTTCGAGGGGGGGAAATTTTGGCACAAACTTAAGCATTTTATTTACAACTTCTTCAATAATGCGGACGCAGACTGAGGGTCGACTTTAGTCCAAGCAATGATCCACGATTTTCCACTTCTCCAACCTAAAATTTCTTAGAATTTTTTATGTAATATCACATTTCACTAGTAACAGATGATTAGCCGAGGAACATAATATTTTCATAGCAGGCTGGAGTGTAAACCGCAATGTTAATCTAAGGTTCGCATAATAAAAAGATAAAAAATACCTTTTTGGAAGGCCATTACATAAGACGGATTGGGACCACCGCAGAAATGTTTCTAATGAAAAACCATACGTTTCCAAAACCATTTTTGACACTGCCAAGTTCATCCAACTGCTGAGTTCCTTTGTAGCAAACGTAATTCAAACATTTGAGTTTGGTTTTCTTCAAATCAGTACAGGAATTAAAAACTGCAAAATGCAAAACACTGAGGAATGGATAGCTGTACACGGGCAGAAATATTTCTACAGCGCGGATTATAAAGTGTTAGATGGTGGACGATTGATCGGTTTCATAGTCGAATAATCGCTTTGATCGGTTGGATTGGTTGAAGAATCGGTGATCCCCGAGGAAATGAATGGCAAAATAAGGCCAACGGATGGATTGATTGTGGTCATCCCTGGAACGCCTCATCGATTCATTTAAAACTGCTACAACGAGGTGATAATTCTTCTTTCGACTACCCCATGTGACCACGGTGGAAAGCAGGTCAAAAGGGCAGATCTGAGCGGAGTTGGATGAAAGAGAAGGGATAAATGATGGATAGATAACAAAACGCCGCGGAAACAGAAATGTGATTTGGATGGGAAAACTGAAATCAGTTGATGCAAATTTATTGCCTTTCATGACTGGGGAAATGGAAGACCACTCAATTTCTCCACCAATGCGTAATCTTTCAGTTTCAGTACGACAAGGAAAATTCACCTAGGACGCTTTATGCACTGAGCAGGAATTTGACAAGAATGCATACACTTACAGCAACTCTTATGAGCAACTCTTATGCTAAACGAATTGGATTAAACAATGCCTGGACCAAGAATAATCTTGTATAAAAGATCATTTTTTCTGTATACCTTGCCTTAAGTATTCAATATATTGCCTAAAATAATAAAAATATGCAAAAATGTAAAAAAATTTAAAAATGTAAAAGAATTTTTTTAAAAATGGCGTCTATTTATGAAACGTTTTGTCTCATTTTTTCTGATTTTGTGATTCTAAATACACAAGTGTTCTGCAAACCAAAATGTAAATGACATTCATTAACTATTGATGGTGGCTCAATTCAGATCATAAACCTTAGTGCTCACCTAAGGCTTCCAAATATAATGTTTTAGTTATCCTATATTATATATCATACAAAGTGAAGCCAGTGGTCGGCCAAAACGAACTATGCTCAATGTGAAGCAGTAAAGCCAGCACAAACTCCCATATAAATAAGAGTATCAATCCTCTCCTGCTGATTCTCTACACGCTACATATTAACTAAACATACCTAAAGTATTATATTAACTGTGTTTACTCTGCATTATTTGTTGCGCTGTGGCTCTTAAAAGTAAGTCAGAGCATGGCTGCTAATATGCTTAGATTTACTCATTTAAAATGTATTTGATATTTTTGTGATGGCTTAGCATTAAGTATTTGGAAAGGATATATATATATTTTCAATTTAAATTCATAAATTTCATTTGAAGTAACTTAGTTATTTTATTGCTGTTTTAAGCATACGGAATATACTAATTTATCTAGTAAATATGTAATGTGCTATAGGTGGAATTAAATATTTTACTACCATTAATTAATACATCAGGCTTTGATGCACGGTGTTTCACAAATAATGATAGGCATTGATTTAAAGTTGCTTGGGCTTTATAATTAGGCTTTTGGATAAGTACTTTAGGTAAATATTTGATTTTCTCTCTAATGCTTTTGTCTTCATTTTCTCCGTGGTACTATTATATTACGACTCGCATGCTTCCTCAAGCTCTCTTTCGACTATATCGCAACCAAGTGCCACCGCAACTGTTTACCAGGCATTTAAACCTTCAACAGATCGGCAGCATCTGAGCAAAGGTCATAAGGTGAGATTCGAAACAGTTCCGCACGAATTATGTTAAATTGGCTACATTCAGTTTCAAATATTTTCCTATCCGATCAACCAAAAAAATAACTCTCTACTACAAATATAAGCCTAATCGGTTATTTAGTGGTTTATATTGTTAAATTTGTTACATTTCGAGATAAATACACTAAATTGCAATGGATTCGAGAGAATTACATTTGATTGACTGGCCTCATTGATATAATCAATTTCTCATATTTGTGATTGATTGATGGCAACTAATGATTTAGTTGACAATATTTTGTCAGTAATATACATTCCAACAGCTTTTTAATTCTAAATTATTTCAATCAGTACGAATGTAACTAGTAAGCTCATCCATATTACAGATTATCAGGCTTTCAAAGAATCGATAAAATAAGGGGAATTTTATGTATTGGTGAAATTTTTGAGAGGAAGGAAAAAAAAAAACAAAGAGGGAATCCAGCTCAGTCAGCATGACATCATTTATAGGAATAAGATCTGACGGAAATAATAAAAAGAAAAAACAAAAAATGACCAGAATGAAAAAAGTAAGCACTAATATAAAGGAAACAAAAATTATAATTTTAGGAAGACATTAAGAATAATACGTCACCATGAAGCATAGGTAGCAAAAACTAAGAAGTTTAAGGATTTATTTAGCTAAGAATTAGGGTCATATGTGATGTAAGTGTAGACACTAAACATGAAAAGCACAGTGGTCAGAATAAAAGAAGCAAAGTGTGTCTATTATCAAAAGAAGAGTATTCTATCAACCAGAAACGTACGTTTAAAGAAGCTCTTCATAAAAACCCATGTATTGAGTATACTTTAAAATGACTGAGAAGCGTGGTTGGGGAGAAATGAAGTATTATGTAAAGTCCTGGGGGAAGAAGAGACAAATTTATGGGATGTATTTGGAGGCAGAACAGCCTATTGAAAACAATAAGGGTATGAGAAAGGGATAGGATGAACTAGCAAACAAGATAACGTTTTTATAACAGCAGGAAAAGTGAGAAGGACGACATATTTAAACTTATGAAGAAATAAAACGATCTGTTAATACAATAATGGATTGAAGACTTGCAGCAGTTTCATGACTGATGAATGAAATTTTTCAATTCTTTGTATTCCTGGATGTAAGAACGAATTTCTTTCTTTGTTTTTAATTAATTTCCACAATCCCGAAAACTGCTCTTGGGTGTTTCCAGAAGTAACAACGGACGCATACAAACAACCATGTCCTGAGTAGTGAAAAATCCACCCAGGCGGGACTCAAACACCCGACCCTCGGGTAGGCAGGGGAGGACCATTCCCCGTCGCCAGCGGGGCTGACAAAGATATCTGAAAGTTTACCAAGTTATCTTAAATACATCAATGGTATTCTTAACTAGCAAGGTATAATTCGCTCGAAACCAAATAAAAAATTGTTTTAAAGTTGACGTTGATCGTTTTTTATCGATTATTTTTCAAAATCACCTCGGCAAATTGAGTAAAATGAAATGCATTCTACTTCCAGTCATTTTTTTTTTACCGTGAACTTTTGGGGCGAATTTTTTTTTAGGGGAAACGAGTGAAATTTGGCACGCAAATATATGGAACGCGACGTATCGACACGAGAGCATCCACTGCGGATAAAGGGTTCTGTCGCTCGCGGCGAGACCCGGCGTGACCTTGGCCGTGGTGGGCCCATGCTCGTTCCTTGAGGACGAGTGGCCTTGACCCGGAAACCGATTAAAAACGCGACATCGAACCTAGGAAGCGTAAAATAGGGAGATGCATGCAAAGGATTTTCATCTCCAATACCTAAAAGGCGATTCATTCCCATGAAAATGCGGGAAAGGACAGGGACAATATTCTACTTCCGCCATTTTTACAGACAGTAAGTACATATGTACATTTGGGGTGTAGCTATTAATGACGTCGATTAAAAAACTGTGTGGAGGTTACTATCAACACATCAAAGGTATGCACAACTGAATGCGTAAATATTTCAAAATCACAAAAACTAAACCAATGAATTAATGATTCACCAGTACTACTTAAAAAGAAAGACACTAACTGTTTTGACTCTTCTTTAGTAAATAGCCACGTATGTATATTTTCTAGTACTTCATATAAATGGTTTAAAATTTTGACTAGTACCTGGAAATGAATTATGGTTTTTGGTGCCAAATACAAAAAGTATCTTTTAAATTTGGTGACCTTAGGATTTCTTATGGCAACCCGGATTTTACGTCAGGTATATGATGAGGATTTATAAAATAGTAGCCCTGCATTACAACCTCACATAAAGAAGCGTCATAATTCCTCGCAAAATTAAAGTTAGGCTTCAACACCGAAAAATATGTGCATGCTAATATTGATTTGATTCATACAATAATTGAAATGAAGACAATAAAAATATAAAGAGCCATATGTACACGCAAATATTAATTATTGAAATATATTTGATAATAGGATGCTATAACGTCCACGGCTTTTTGATGCTTTAACCGTATGCCCCAAACGAAAATGCCACTGTCCTTCAAACGGTTGCTGTTCAATACAAGCTATAGAAAAGTTTCATAAATGGTATGATATAGCATTGATTTTCAAACAGTGATCAGATATTTAAATCAACTATAAACCGTGTGCACAGGATTCCATCAATATTAATTTTCCATAGTTCTTATTGCACACATAACAAGTATTTGGAGGCAAAAATTAAAAGAAAATGAGACAAAAAAGTGAAAATCTTTTCAAGAAATCAAATTCAGAATTAAAATTCAAACTATTAGTGATTACAACACAAAATAGAGAGGCACTAAGAAGCTTCCGTTTACATCCAGCACACCATTGTCCTTATCCCTTTCCTTTCTCTACTACTCCCGATTGCCTCCTCTTTTCGTGGCTGGAGTCTTAGCACCCCCTGCCACAAGTACCTGGAGTGTAGCGTGTAGATGTGTATAATATTTATGAGAGCTATTTCCATAATAGACCAAAATGATATTCCATACTTTTTAAACGAGATGAAAAAAATCGTCTGAAATTTGTTTAACCACGTTTAACCTTGTTTAACCATGAAGATTTAGGCTCCAAAGCCTGTTCGTACTGAGGAAGTTCCAAACAGGTTTTTATTGCTCTCGGAAAGCAGTGCATACTAGGGTGGATCGAAAAAAATATATGCATTTTTTTCGGAACGCTTTAGTGCGGAAACATTGCCAATTGAAAAAAGAAGAAAAACGGCGTACAAAAATTTTAAAATTGGTTTACATCTTCCGTTCACTCATCGTACTTACAGTTTATGAAAAAATTACAAAAATCACGATATTTTTGTAATTTTTTTCTGTAGCTAAAACTTTCAAAATAAACACGCTTTAGCTTTTATGCTTGTTTCATGATTTGAATAACTTACATAAATTAAATTCTGATTAATAAACTAATATTTTTCGTTTGCGCAACATCTTAGAAAAAACAGAATTTAATAATTTCTCGCAATTTCACTGTGCAACTCTTCGTTCGTTTTGCTAGAAGAAAACGAACCAGATATCACTTGAAATTGATTGAACTGGTTTTAAATAGATTAAACTGGTTTGAACTGGATTGAACCGTGGTGTGGCCCCTCCCTACTCTGCCGAGCCCCTCCCCCCTACCAACTCGGGCGTCTACTCGCCACTTCAGTATTTCGCTGTCTGTTCCAAGTGGTTCACGTGTACACGCTTTGGTGCTTTGTGTGCTGTGAATCTTTGCTGTGCATTGTGCAATACTTTGCATTTTTGTGTTATGTTTATTTAATTTATATTCTAACAACATTAGCTAGTGGTGAAAGAGTCACAAACTATACTCAGGAGGAGTGTGATTGCCGACTCTAGACATGAGTTTTATTGCCCTAAATATGGTGAACCACTAAGTTTCCTCCAAAATAAATTGCCAACATATGAATGTGTTCTTAGATGCTGTTTCTTTAAGAGAAATACAATTTGTCACTCGTGATAAATAACAAAATTGTAAGTTTCTCTAAAGTAGCCTCTACGGTAGCAAAACAAATCAAGTTTTTGTATGATAAAGCATTCATTCCTTCATTGACGATTTGTAAAGCTTATTAATGTGCATCACGATTTCTATCTTAAGTTTAGGAAGTCATATAAGCGTGGTAAAGGTAAACCTTAATTCATAGCTATATTAGAAGACTTTAAACTTAAAGCTAGATCAGTTTATGACGTCGCTGCTTGTAAATGCACGATGACGGTGAACTGTACATGCCAAAAACACCAGATGCATGTCAATGTGCTATTTTAATTAAATGCTAATTGGAAAAAATAAAAAACTATCCTGTCCTCGAGTTTAGGTTCATGTTTCTTCGAAGGAATTACAATTTGGGGAAAATCGGATCTATTGACAAGACAGTTACAAAGAAGTTAAGTGTGAAGGCCGGGCGGAAAGCTAACGATCATCAGCGAGCACTGAGTGACAAAGAAGTTCCTAAAATAGGAGAGTACTCGGGTTCAATTCCTGATATAGACAGGAATTGTTTGAGCATAGGCCAAAAGTATCTATTGGACATTTCAAATGCAATCACCTTGGGACTGTCCACAACTCATGACAAATCGGGACTCTGGTCCTTTGTCCCATTCCAGATGGCTAACTTCGGCCAACCGAGTCCTTAGGTTGTATATAAATTCATCAGATCCATCCGGAAACTTATTAGAAATAGTTGGCTTTATCTTAAAATCATACATGCTTGTGTGATTTTCCATTAAAAATAGCAAATATTTTACTGACGGACCAAAGCATGTCTTTCAAGCAATCCAAACAACACGGCATTTATCCGACGAATTACTTAAAGTTGTCAATCCAGTAGTACAACGAAATGCGTTCTTTGCACACCCAGAGAATGTTCTGCTGGCAATACTTGTCGATGAAAGAGAACACATTTGGGAACTCGGTTACGGAAGGATCTTAAAAACAAGACAAACCGACCCAAAGAAGAAGACTGCAAGAAATTTCGTACCACCAAATATAAACTCTCGAACTTCCATTCACATTGAAATTATTAATTTGAATTCTTGTGAGGTGTATCCTCCTCCAATGCTGTGGAAACTAAGTGTATATGACATTAAATCACTTATCAATTCTGACACTATGCCCATTAGGGAAATACAAAAGCTTCCCTATCACACCCAGGCTGTGGAGAGGAGTGCCAAACTTGTAACAGAGGTCACGAATAAAGTATGTACACATGAAGCTAGAGATGGCTATTTTCGAGAAAGACTGAATTTTAGATCGGACCGCTAGATTTTTCGCCAAAAAATCAGACTTTAAATGGGTAGTAGATATAAAAAATAAAATGTAAAAAAACACAGTGAGCCAAAGAATTCAACTCTATGGAAAATCTTTGAAAATACTTGTAAATATTGTAAACACCACACCCAAAAATTGGATGGTTGGTTGGGTAGAGGATGGATGGAACTCGATGTGCAACCACCTCCAGTTCTGGGTCGTTTTGTTCTAGCAAAACGTGCGAAGAGTTGCACAGCGAAAATTGCGAAAAATTGTTAAATTTCTGTTTTTTATAAGACGTAGCGCGAACGGAAATTATTAGATTATTGATAAGAATTTAATTTATTTAGGTTATATAAACCATAAAACAAGCATAAAAACTAAAGCGTGTTCATTTTAAAGGTTATAGCTAACAGAAAAAATTACAAAAATATCGTGATTTTCGCAATTTTTCATAAACTGGAAGTACGATGGGCGAACGGAAGATGTTAACTGATTTTAATTTTTTGTATGCCGTTTTTCTTCTTTTTACCAATAGGCTACTTTTCCGCACTAAAGCGTTCCGAAAAATTGATATTTATTTTTTTCGACTCACCCTAGTGCATACCTCCAGTATTTATTTGGATTTGTCATCAGCAGGGTTCACCCCGCCACTTAATTTGCGTGCACATTTTCAGTCTACGATAATCCCGAAAGTGCTGGGGCAAGGGCCTAGCCATGTTGAAACACCGGTTCCCATCAGAACACCGAAGTTAAGCAACGTTGGGCCCGGACAGAGGTTGGATGGGTGACCCTCCTCCATACCTGCACCAGGCGTGGATGGAGAGGATACTACTCCCTCCAGACCACCGGGAGGCCGGTGGGAGATATACCCAGACCGGGAGAGTTGGAGGGAGTACACCCTCCATCCCTGGTACTGGGGCGAGGCGGAGGTCAATCCTCTATACCTCTACCGTGGTGCTCTTGTCCCCAGACAGGCAGTGGCAGACAGGCATGGGGTTGGCACAATGGACCAAGAAGGGTCTAAGTGCCCGGGCTCCTGACGAAGGCCCCCCCAATAACAATCTAACAATCTATCCCGAAAGTGCAAGTAAAAGGCGTAACACGTCTAGGGAAGTGTAATCATTTTTTTGTAAATTCATATTTTACGAAGGAAATTTAAAAAACTCAAAATGATCAAAGGCCACAAGCGCACATGCCGGCATCATCTACCCCAACGCATCGAAGAAATTTACCGCAGCATTCTAAGAAGTCAACTCAGTAAGTTCTTACACGTTCACCATCTGAGGGTCACGGAATCAATGCGGTTTGGGAGGTTTCATATCGGAGCGCTTGGCTCACTTATTTTGAGAAATCGCATGAGGAGAATCTTATGGCTAAAAAGAAATTCGTCCGGGATTCGTGCTTCGAGCCAGACTAGGCACAAGGCGCAGGAACGCACGGTCCTATTGGACTTAGAAACCTACAGTCAAAATAATTTCAAGAAGAGGTCGCAAACTCTAGGATGCACCGGTCATATACCGGCCTCTCCATGGTGCGATAAAATCAAAGGCATTGCTAGAGTGGTAAAGAAGCGGAGACGTTAATCTTGCAGTATCAGTTTAAGTGTTCTAAATTCCATGAATACTATACACATAAGGTGGTTTACTCTTACAAGTTTATTTCGAGAGTTATTTGCAGCAAGCGGCGTAAATTGACGTAAATTACAGGAGTAAAAAGTCTGCAAGTCGACTTGCGGAGCTTTTAAAAGTTTTAGCATGTCACCAGCATATTGTTGCCAGAGTAAAAATCAACGGATCTGGATCTGCACTAACATGAGAAAAATGCTTCGCCGGAGTAAATGCAGAAGAAATTTGAGGAATTAACTTGCCAGTGTAAACCCACCCTTAGGGTAAGTTTAAACTCGCAAGTTACTTAAGTAAGTTTTTTCTGCAAGAGCTTGCGGAGGAATTTACTCTCAGGGAAAGTTTTCCACGTGTCAGTGCAGAGCCGGATTGGAAGTTGTTTACATTGGCAACTACGCTTCTGCAATCAACTTTCCGAAACTTTTAAAAGTCCTGTAAGCGGACTTTCAGAGCGTGCAATTTACGACGAAAGTCACTTGCTTCAAGCAACTTGCGCAGTAAATACGCCAGTGTAAACCCTCCTATACATGAGTCGTTGGTAGCAAAAATTGTGTGAGTAAACATTGCCAATTGTTTTCAAATAAGGCTCACAGTGAAATAAATAACAAAATGAAACCTTAAGTTCTGCTTTATTGTGAAAAACCCCTGAAGGTTGATTAGCATTACTCAGGCACGAAACAGAATACGTACTGGTATAGGAATGCTTGGGCGCACGTAACTTAAGTGTGTTAAAAAGTGACAAACTACTTTTGCACCCATTGGTACAGTTGCGAATTCCTAGTTTTTCAAGAGGACATTGATCGTGATGGCATAATGAATGCTCATTTTCCAACTTGTCAAAAATGTCTAAAAAATTAAGCACAATATTTTGCAATTTAATGCGTTAACTTAAATTTAAATATATTTTAATGCAATGCGTTAACTTGAATTTTTTTTAATTACTGAAAACATTAACAATTGATTGGTACTATTTAAACCAAATATGAACCTGCAAAATGCACACCGAATATAGGAGGAAGTATGCACAAAAAATTTTTACACAGTCCTTCTAACAAATAATCTTAAGGTAAATGTCTTCAGCACATATTTTTCATGAAATATTTTAACATATATAGCTGGAGAGGAGGCTGGAACCACCAAATGTTTTGGGAAAAAATGACCACCCGCTGAAACTAAAATTAAGGAGGCAAAAAACGAATGCTGCCAAATACTCCTTAAATCGTGGGGTCATGGAATGGAATGAATTACCAGAAGAACTCACAAAACCTTTACCAAGAAATGTAAATATTTTTTAAAAATTGTTACTCATAAAAAACAAGAAGAGTGTTTGATGTAGGTATATGTATTTTTTAAACCTTATTACTAATTTTGTTTCAACCGAAACTAATGATATATTGCCACCAGACAATGCCTAATTGCAGTATCAGTGTAATAAATAAATAAAATATATTAAAGTTCGCGATAATTCCTTGAAAATGCTGTGACCTACTGTGGCCCTGATGAAGCTCAATAAATCTGTCGTTTTTGAAATTTGAAAACGTCGCCAAATTAGTAAATAACGCCTATTATTTAGCTGAGACCTATCTTCTCCTTAAAAACAAACTTTACCGCGGCCTCCTATTATTAATAAATTATTTATAACATATGGTTAACAAGAATATTTATGCAAAATTTATCTCGAAAAAGGACGTAATTCGATGAGACACCATATCCTAAGGATTTAAGAACGAGAAATTTATTGTGCAATAACTTTGTGCGTGTATGAATTTAAACATTATTCTGGAAAACGCCCGCAAAGATGTTAATGAGGATTAAGCCTCATTCACAACAACAATACTCCGTATAACTTGGGTTGATTCGGCGCAACTCGAAGATGGGATCTTCAAAATGAGTCTCCCAGTTCACAACGAGTAAAAGCGGCGTACCTCAATTTGGCGTAGCTTGGAGTTAAGCCAGGCTCAACTTTCTCTTAATTACAGCCAATAGCATGGTCTGCTGCGCTATCGATAGTCGATAAGCTATCGATTGCTACTCTCATTATCTTCTCGAGCAGCCATATTTAAAATGTGGTTTTGTTTTGAGGTGGTTTTTTTAGTGGATACTTTTAAGCGAAAATGGATACGGAGAACTTGATCGAGCTAGTGCGAAATAACCCTCGCCTGTACCACAAACGTTTTTTCTACTTTTATAGTTAAACGTACTCTATTTTCCCCCGTGTTTCTCTCATTCCCCCATTGTACACAGTGTAATTTCAAGTTCAATTATAGAATAAAATAGCGTGGAAAGGTATTATTGTGTTGTTCATGTCAGATAGAGGACAACTTTTTCTACAAATAGACAGAATATGAATAAAATGACATTTAAGTCATTTCACGGTGGAACCACCATAAATGCAGCAAATTCTCCAAGTCTTCGTGATTGCACCATGAGACTCCTTTCTTACGTGATCGACATTATTTCGAGAGGTTCAAACACAACCCTCTACTAGTAGCATTTTTTTCGCGGAGAGCGGTCAGAGGCGATTGGGGAGGACAGTAGCAGTCACTGAAGAAGCAAGATAAACGATATTCGTCCCGGGCCCGGGGGGTAGCCTTAGAGTATATAGTTAAACAGAGGTGGTGTGATGAACTTCAGGTGAAGCTATTTCCGTCATATCGAGCGTCCCCAGAATAAATACTGTGAATACCGTAATCATGAGATTGTGAAACTGTACAGATATTCTAAAACACTTTATTTATTTTTGAATTATATGTAAATTATATTGCAAAGAGCAATGCGAACAATAATTTGAAAAAATGCTTATTTCATAGATCATCCATGCCATGAACACATGCATGCCTGCGCTGCATGAAAAATGCCTGCGCTGTTTATATAAATAATACTGAAATGGTAATGTTTGTTGTATTTCCTGATCGCTTCCGGTATTTCATTCTTGTTTATTTGAAACACGCTACGTATTTATAGCATAGGCACTCAAGAGCAGAAGATATGCTTTTCATTGCTCCTTCTACCGTATTTTTTCTTAATAAAACATTTTATGTACAGCAAACGTATAGATAATTATGATCCGGTGTAATTACGCTAATGGTATATCACGGACACTCAATATGGCGGAGGCGGCTGCACCTTTGCTCATGGCCGAGTGTAAGCAGCGCCAACCACCTCTGGTACTTATAACTCAATGCAGCAGCCAACACGTCGCGTTTGGCTGAGCGAACGTATTCATCTCCCATCCTTCCCAGTCTGAATTTGTGTGTAATCGCATCCCTCCCTTTGTTACTCTCTTCCGTGTTCTTTAGTTCCCTTCCTTTAAGCTTGTCACACGTCAGACTGTACGCCGTTATATTTTTGCTAATAATGTGAATATGATTCAGTCCCGTGTCCAAAAAAGTTTTCTACGTTGAAGTGAGTCGAGTAAATGAAATAGAGGTGCACTGAGGAGAAGGCTGGAAGTGGAAAAAATAATAATTGTTAAGGGTGAAATTAATGTCTTCCTCTTCGATCTAATGTCATCACCAAAGTCCGAGTGTGGCCTTTTCCGTGTCGTAGCTTCTAATGGCGACTCTCTCTCTCTCTCTGTCATTTCCCTTAAAATGGTAGATACTGGATTTCTTGTAGAGTTCCAATTGTGAACTTCCCATTTACATTTAATCTAAATTTCGATTCCAATACTATGTTTTGCAACTTTACCAAGTATAGATATTAAACGGGATATCTCAAATGCTACAGGAAATAAAAAATTAAAATGTGTAGAATGTTTTTGGATAAAAATGGATGCCACGAGGTCAAAACTTTAGTTGAGTAGTTTCTAACGCTAAATCGTTATTTATAACCAAACGTGAAATCTTTATGAAATTAGCCTAGACTTTCCCCATAAATATGCGCGAGCTCGTGAGAAAACGTACACCATTTTGTACATAATGGTGGCACTTTCCACACCCTCGTCTTATTTTAAAATATATTTAAGTTAATTTTCTTTGTTCGCATCGCGTGTTTATACAGGAAGTTGCTGAGGAATAGTAATCATTCAAATTTCAGTGTAAAACTTGTTCAACCCTTTCTGAGCCGTTTTTCAACTTAGGTAGGATTTTTCCTCCTTATAATTAAACCATGGAGGTCATAGAAAAAACATAAAAACTGTTGAAAAGTACTTTTCTGATATTTGTACATAGCTTTTCGATATTACGAATTTGGTGCATTTGACATCTGTATGTGAGCTTAGGTGAGATCCGAAACACCTGACATCTAAAGGTAAAAGGACTCTGGGTTCCCGAGCAAAAATAATACATACAACCTTCCAATGGGTGTTTAGTGCATTAAATATTTCGGAATGAATGAGATAACGTTATTGTACCCAGTCAAAGAGTGTGACATCTAAAAGGAGACTCTGAAAGATTAAAACTAAAGAAAGAAGACCCTCATGCCTGAGCGGGTGACGGGATAAAAATGATTTAATTATTTGGGCCTTCTATCAGGTGACTGTTAGATCTTCGATCTCTTCTTTTCCTAACGTCCCAAATTATTGAACATCATTTCACTTTCCCTCCTATAGATGGCTTGCCATCAGATCTCTCTTAAATTTCTCACATCGTCGAGTTCTTATTACGTCTACAGTTCCACTATTCTTTTTTCCCCTTCCACGCTTCCCCAGTGTTGACCCCTATATCACCCTCTTCAACATGCCCACACTTTTCAACACGTCCTCCATACGTCCCTTCTGCTTTCTCCAAACCTCCGCCACCAGCTTCCTCTCCTCTCCAACCATATCCAATACTTCCTCTTTCGACTTCCTCGCCGCCAACTCCGCCGCCGCTCACAATCCTTCTCCAAACCCACATCTCAAATGCCTCAAGTCTACGTGCCTCCTCTGTCCGCAATGACCAAGTTTCCGACCCATACAGCGCCTCGATTTATATTAGGGTGTTCACCATTAATTTTTAGCCAATCTTTTCTCAGACCCCAACTCATCAATTCCCCACCTAGTGTGCCATCCCTGTCCATGTCCTCTTCCCTTTCGATAGCTAACGTACAGGGCCTCATTTCCTTACCATAACGTTCTTCAACATATTCCTTCCACCTCTCCTAGTTCTCTTTTGGTTCTATGATCAACTTTCCTGACTTATCTGTTACCTTTAAGATTCCCCTTCCCTTATTTCCGCCAGTCAGTTACTTTGCTACCCTATATCAAGCACATGGCCTCCCCTCCTCTTCAAATTTCTCTTAGGAGTCGATCTGTTCTCTCTACCATGCCTATCTTACTTTATTTGTTTCACTTATAAGCTTGCTGTTCAATTCCTGGTATTTTCTCTAGACTAGCTCCAAGATTACGCTCTTCCATTTACTTATCTCCTGCATCTCCATTATAATCTCCTTCGTGATCCACAGTTTTCTAATGTTTGCATTTAGAATGCCTACCGTTGCTTTCGACGCTTCAACAATTCCTTTTTTCAAACATCCCCATTCACCTACCACTGATCTCACTCCATGATACGCACCCATGCCCATGCCCGTATCGACCTGCTCTCGATATTATTTCTTCATTGCCCCATTTAATGCCTCTGTATTCCAATTTCGTACTCTCCTACAGCTTATTGCTCTTTTTGAGTTTTACGAAGCATTGTGAGTAGTGATCGCGTGTTGTGATCTGAGTCTGTAACAGCTTTTGGATAGGTATGCCAGTTTTAATACTATTCCTGTTTCTGTGAAGAACCACAATAACAATAATCTATATGGAACATATCTGTGTCCTCCGGCATCTTTGAAGTGTACCTATGTCGAAGAAGATGCCTGGACCATGTATTGGTTATCACTACGTTATTTCTCGGGCAAACTCCACAGCTTTCACGCCCCAGTCATTTCTCTTTGCTAGCCCATAAGCGCCCACCTCCCACCTATCTCTTCCTTAACTCACCACCACGATCCAACCCCAATTACTACTAAGTTCTTACACTCAGGTATAGTATTTTCCTCCCGCTGGTCATATACACCATCTACCTCTTCTCCTCTATGATTAGAGGTAGGCATATACACCTGGATTATAGCTTAATTCGTTTGGTCTGCCTTCAGTTCAACGAGTATTATCGAGAAGCTCAGCTGTTCTGCATAGAATACTTTTCTACCAAGTTTCCTGTTCATTACGAATGCAAACCCCCGCTGGATTTCATTTCCTCCACTATATATAACTCCATAGCCATCGCTCCAGTAGTCCCGCTATCTTTCCATCTTGCTTCGCCCAGGCCCATAATGTTTACACCCACCTTCTCCATCTCTAGCTTTATACTTTCTAACTTGTCATTCCTTAGCATAGTCCAAACATTCCACGTGCCTATTTTGATTGTCGCGTCTCTCTTTTGTATATTCTTTTCCTCTGCTGCTGCAATTGCCTCTAGTGTTGAACAAGGAGTTTGTGTGATGATGATCGCAGTGACCTTGCTTTCACCGCTGCCGAGGACGACACCAGGCCTGGGGGGGGGCGAGTCCCGTAGTTTCCACGATTTCTTTTAATATAAGAAGTGTCCATGATTTCAAGGTTATCTAATTGAGGTGGTACTCCATTGCCTTCATCAATAGTTTTTTCCACGTGATACCATCGTGTTTTGAGATGGATAGTCGAGCCAAACAAGCAGCCACATTTATGAACAAGTATGAAATTGCTCGGTACGAGTCCCTTCTTCGAACTGAGACATTTTATTTTAGCATTTCCATAAAAGTTTCTGCTACCAAATGCTAGAGAGCCCAAGTACTTTAATGATCCTTCCTATTGTTTCCGGTGCATATCACAGATGAAGACGTAAAGTTAGACAACGATAAATCGGAACAGTGGAAAAAATACCGAGGAAGGTGAATCGGTGGACGTTTTTGCATCTGATAATACCTCTTTTGTGTGTGCGCTAAAGCTCTCTCATTGAAATGTAAATTCGGCTCGTGAATAGGACCGAATTAACAGTAGGATAACTTGATAGGCGAACTCAATAAATGAGTTTGGCAATTGCAGTCGGGAAGTGTAATTACTAATATCGGAAAAAAAATTTCCAAATTTCAGAAAAAAATTATGGCTGTGAAACCTTATGAGGAAATGAAGCGTTCATTTAGGTGAAATTTTTTACCTCTTCAACGTTGAATAAAAGCATCAAATATGAATTTGGGTCACAGGAAAATTCTGAATATGAACCTCATTCAATTCCGGCAACACTACTGAATAAACGCACAGCTTGAGAATGATACGATGGAGCCTTTTGATTGCACGGAAGTGGGGAATCATCTCCAGACACTTAATTGAACTATCCTCACTCTGCAACTCTTAATTGCTCCCCGCTGACGCATACGATTCTCATTTCCTAATAAATACCCCATAAATGGCACTTCATTACCTCGTTTTAATGAATGCATCTTAAATTCACGAGGAAAGCCAACTTCTTTGCTCAAGAGAAAATCCAGGAAAATATATTCATTCTTTTTCACCCATTAAGGCAATAACTGCTGTTACAATATAACTTGAGAGCATAAATAGGAAGAACTAGGAAAATAAACTCTTTGATAAAGTTACCTGAGATTTTTTTTGTAGGCCGCAAAGAACGGTTCATATACATCTACAAAATACCCTGAAAATCACCAGGGGTGTGTGGCAGAGGGTGAGTATTCACCAACATTCACTACACTATACCCTAAAGTTAGTGTAACTACGACTAATTATGCATGAGCATAAATCGCTAATGCTTGTCACTAGGCGAAGCCTCACAAGCATGCACTACTACACTACAGATATGCTCCCAATGGAGAGGGAAGATTAGTATTAATGTAGTTTACAACTACACAAATGGACAGAGACTCAAAGATTTATGCTAAAATCATGCACGGCGTGCTGTTAGTACTAGGTTGCAGATGAGGATTCAGGTATTAGGGAGTACTACTACTACTAAGAGCTACACTACCTATCGACAAACCTAGATAAAAGTCTCATTGGCAGCTTTTATTGTCCCTTATTTTTCGTGGTAAAAAACGGTTAACATATTTAAAAAGAAAGGATTCAGTAAAAATCACTTATGAGATACATGGGTAGTGGTGAGCATGACGGGATGCACGTAATAGGAAATCTACTATGTTTGGACTTAATATTTTCTTAAAACAACAGTACAAGCCTATACACCAGCAATAGTGGATTATGTAAATACTTGAAAATCAAATAATAAACGGAGGGAATGAGGTCAGTTTTTGCATGCTTGGACCTGGAATTGCCATTACATTTTTAATTAAGTGCATAGTTCCCAAATTGTGTGAATACTTACGTAATATTGAGAGGGGAAGGTAGGGGGTTTATGAAATCTTACGCTTTCTTACGGATGGGAGATGGGGGGTTAAAAATTGCCAAAATCGCCTAAAAAGCAATACTTCAATGGTTCCTTTCAAGCAATTCATATCACATAAATATGTATTTGGACGGAAAATTCTACAGCCTTAAATTGATATAAACATCGTTCAGCAAGCATATTGAAAAGAAATCACTTTGCGCAATTCCACTAAGGTTCTCTACATCACCGATCGATTTTAGCATCTATTGTGTCATTTTCAAGAACAAATTAGCAAAGAAACATCTTTTCAAGTGTCTTTTATACTATGGATGAGGCTTGAGGGGTGGGGGATATGGGCTTATGGTAGGGAAGAGAGTTTTTTTTAATAAGGGGAAAAGCAGGATTAAAGGAATGATAGGTAGGAAGAACTATTTCATTGCCAAGTGTTGACGTATGTGGAAAGCAAGCGTGTTGTGGGGTCTGGAGAACGGGGAGCGGGAAAATATCAGAATGAAAGACGGATAAAAACAACTGTTAACATATATAATTACATTCCGTCAAATCGTATTAAAAATGTGCAAATTTGGTGAAATTTCCTGTATTTCTTTCAAAATTTTCTTAAAAAAACTTAACGACTTTAGTCATAAACATGTAAAAAATTATCTTATAAATCGTACCAGTGAACTTATTTTCCAATACATGATAGGCAACAAGTCAACTTACTGACTTTATGTATCACTTTTCTTCTTTGTTCGTTATCTCTGGTTTTGAAATTACCACCCGTTTGCCCCACATAAACTCCATCACATTCACCATACTTAAAGAATTTCCAATTTGTCTTTAGAATTAAAAAGCACATTTCCTAAAGAAATCTGAGATTAAACACAGACGTTTAATTTGTTATTCGGTGCATGTTTGATTGCAATGTAAGAAAAAAGAAACTTTAAGCACGTGGGCATTTAAGAGGAATTTTTGGGTAGCACCTCGTATCAACACTCCAGTCAACTGTACACATGAACATAATGTGGTGCCTCTTCGATGCCCATATTTTAAATCCCCTCCCATACCCCAACATATTTGGTGATCTATCACTCGCAGGCAGAGGAGAGTTGGGATTTCTAAATTAGCATAACGCTACCCCGGAAGAGGAAGCAGCAGGCGAGGTGAGGCGAGAATTAGCATGCGCCTAATTTAAATGCAGGTGCTCGCATGAATTAGGCGTCTCGGGATGCCACGAGTAATTTGGGCAGAGCATTGAAATATGAGCGATGATGAACCGGTTGTGTCTTGACGAATGAACAGCGAGAGACTCTACCCCTTACGTTTTTATCGTCTTCACTGGCGTAAGAAACGTTGACTGATGATGAACAACTACGTTGCTTAGCACAGCTGCACAAAATATATTTTGGAGCAACCGATATAATCTGCAACATAAAGAAGCATTCCTTCTAACGTTGTTTCACCGTAAAGTGACTTAAATACCGTTTTAGTGATATTATAGAAAAATGTGTCCTTTTATTAAACAAACACTTAAGAAAAATTCCACCGAGAGTTATTTCACCAAGATCAAGCGTCTTTTAAGGTGAGTATTTCCCCGTCCCAATTAAAAATGATCTGCACCGGCGAACGCACATCCTATCCGATGAATACTCATGTCACATGATTCATTTTACGTAACGTAAACATTAAAATACGTAGGGTTGGATGATATAAGTTAACTCGGAAGTGCTTCTTTCCGGTGTCAAAAGTTGGTTAGACGGATGCTCACGACAAATTATGATAAACAGTTTCATCTTCGCTGAAAAATTACATCGTCGTTAGACTTGGGCTCTTTATTTAATATAAGCCGATAAGTATTTTGACCGCACACGGAATATCAGACTGAAAAACAAGATTCTGGTGACATTACAAAATTATATGCTAATTTCCCGTTGACCTAGATGAAGTCCTTCGAGGAAAGTGATGGCTCGCATAACTCAAAACCACAAAATGTTTATTTTTTTTATTATAGCTCACGCCAGATCGTTGGATAGTCAGCCAGGTCGGTAAATAAGCTGTGCTTGGAATATTTCTCGCTGTTTCACCCTCGAGCTCGTAACTAGGTCGCATCCCAATATCATCCCAGGCTACACTGACGCGAATCTAACGACGAATAAATACCACATATCATGTTTCACTTCAACGTAACCATGGAGCTATTCCGCGCGTGCATCGAACACATTCTGGAACAATCGATGATTTTTTTCCGGAAAGAGAAGAGCTCCGTTCTTTTCCACTTGAACTATGAGAATACCTATTCACATCCGAAGATGAACTCACGTGGTCTTAATCTCAAATTTTCACAAATATTGTTCTCAAATTTTTAGGCTCAAACATTTTCAAAAAACAACTATATTTTTCAATTTAAATAATAGCAGGATGATACATTACTAATGTGTGCGTATGTAAAAGGACCATTTCATCTCAATTCAGCAAATGATTTTTCCTTAGGGTATCCGATCTTGCTCATAATTGATACATGGGTAACGGATCACTTCAAACGAAATGCCCTAGAACCATTTTCATAAGAAAAAGAAAATGTATGAGCAATTTTGTTCACGATTTTTCCAAAAATGCTGAAATGATTTCAGAAGAGTGAGTTAGATAGCAAATATATATTTTTTTAATTCATCCAATTCTGAGATGGAATATTTGGGAAACGCTATTTAATGTAACTTAATATTTTAAAAATTAAAAATATGTAGTTTGAACTGTGTTCAAGGAATCAAGCACTAAAATTTATCAAATCAAAGAAGCTAATGAAGAAGATGAAACTATATTGAATAAAGAAAAATTTTTATGAAAAATATTTATTTTTGACAGGCCATACATCAAACCATACAAAAATAGGAGCAAATGTATAAGGAATAATACGATTGAGGGCACGAATTTGTGGCATTAATGTT
Organism: Pyrrhosoma nymphula; assembly: GCA_963573305.1. Classification (NCBI taxonomy): domain Eukaryota; kingdom Metazoa; phylum Arthropoda; class Insecta; order Odonata; family Coenagrionidae; genus Pyrrhosoma; species Pyrrhosoma nymphula. The sequence continues at coordinate 52,113,829 of OY754333.1, forward strand.
AAAAATTTAGATATGCATAAATCTCATACATTTTTTTCTCAAAACGGTTCTAAGATATTTCGCTTACGGTAATCTGATACCCATATACCCATTTGGACAAAATCGGAGACCGTAAGGTATGTACAATTAGTATAATTAAGTTTGGAGCGGTGTCCGTCAGTAAGTCCGTCAGTCCGGTCGGTTTTATTATGTTTTCTCGCGGTAGTTGAGAGCTCTAGAGGTGAAGAAATGTGCGTTCAATGCATAACGTGTCCGCACTCAACATATCAGTAGTTTTAGATTTCCTTCGTACCTCCTTTCCGCCCAAAAGATATAAAAACTATATTTGTGAGCGGGTTGCAAACGGGTCCCAGGATGTTTTAACGCTCGACCTCGGTGCATCAATTTGAGGTAAACTCCAAAGATAATTATCTGATCGATGCGGGAGTGGTGTCGTTTTAAAGAAGAAATATGGACACGTGGAACAGACGTATTTAAGTATTTCTCAACGAATCGGAAAATGTGAACATTTAAGTGTTAAAAAGAGTGTTTTCACTATCTTTTAACATGGGAAAAGAGTTGATATGCAAATTCTTACACGTTGTTTATGTTTGTTCACGTGTTTTGCTAAATGTGTATTAACTAATTGACGACGTGAAAGAAGTTACAGAAATCGGAATTAATTTCATCTATTAAGGCATTTTGGCATAATATATTGATTCGTAAGTATGTTGAATACTTACGCCCAAAAAATATAAATACTATATTTTTAAGCGGGTTGCGAACCTCCCAGGCGCATGTTGCGAACCTCCCAGGATGTTTTAATAATCGGCCTTATATCGATCTCTTGAGGTAGGTTAACCAATAGACTGCCTGCAAAGCAGGCAGCAGGTCTGCTAGTCGGCTTTTAATAGAGGTGGAATGACCCATCGGGTCACCTCTATTTAACAAGCGACAGTCATTGGCCGATATAAAATCGCGCTACATCATTCTGTTATTTCGGCCTGAAACATTCGCTTTCATTAGGCCGATAATATCGTTCAGGTGTTGAAATTTTTTTCAAAGGGAAATCACGCAGAAAAAATGCTGGTAATACTTATGGCAGTAAGCGCAAGTCATGCATAAAATCTAAGTGAGTTGTAACCTACGTCGATAAAAGCATAACGCGAAAAGTGCAAAAATCCATGTATAAGTTTATGTTCTAAAGTGGACTATTTCCACTAAGTAAATTCTCATCATCAGTAATTCAACCCTAGCATTGGTTGACTGCTACCCCCCATTCTTCTCTGTTCGTCGCTGATTCTATCACTATCCCCGTTCTGCTTTCTTATTTCCTTCTTTATTCGGTCAATGCACATATCCCCTGCTGAAAGTAGAGTCAGTATAGTATCTCGGAGCGTTTTCTTATATTGTGCGCTAAAGCCATTAAACCGGCCACCGTTGCAGACTGCTAATATACACATGAAGCAACTTATCATGTGGCTCTCTTCTGTCGAACACATTGAAAAATTGCTCTTATTTTTATATTAAACTAGCAGGAATTCCCGCTGATTTTCAACGGGAGAGAAAAAAGTAAGAAATTATACAGAAGTTATATTCATACAGAATATCTTAGTTTTTTTTGCTAAGTGGAAACTTGGATTTGATATTCGGGCAGGCTTCGGCCGTCTTCGGAAAAGAGAAAGGTTTCTCAAAGTCACCCAAAGAGAAGAGATTTCTCCCAAAAGAGAGAAAAGCGGTGATTGGTCAAACCACATCCGCTCCATCATACTGTCCACTTGTCGCTACCTATCAATTTAAAAAAATGCAGAATTCCCTAAAAACTCAACAGTAAAGAATCCTCTCCCTGCTGATCAGCTGATGCACGTAAGACGGCGGGGATAAGATACCAATAAAGGGCCGATAATTCTGAATAAGGGGAAGGTAGCAGGATCGAATTTTGCACATTTAGCTAATTTTACACAATCACGCCATCCCCTCTCGGGGTAGGCATTGTTTAGCTTTTTGGAATCAGCATTTTGACATTAATCGTCATATGATTCGGTACGGACGTAGGGTAGCTAAATATAGTGGCAATATAACGAAATAAGTCGGCCCAAGCATTTCGTAGTAGTTTGGAAAGTAAATGAGCAATATGTGCAAGCCATTATGGTGAGAAAATTCGAAAAAGTAAAACAAATAGTATGTACAATTGCGGAAATAAAAATACGTGTATCCGCAAGCGTACAATTACTGTAACAGGGCATAAAATCATGCTAAAAGATCGCTAGTGGGTAATTTGAAAGTGTTTAGATCATTGAATGATCTTATGGATGCTTCCCCGGCGTATCACCAGAAGGAAAGATTCTCGCATTTTCCACCAGATCAGGGAATCATCTCTGACAACGATTCTAAAAACACTACGTCTCTTTTTCATCAGTAGCCCTGAGGGTGAAGAGTATGAGTATTTTTTTCGAAACGTCTGCAGATACGGAACCCCTGACCGAGTGGATCACCTGAGAAAACCTTCCATCGTTCGCATCTTTCTAAGAATTTATATTTCCTACAATCTCTAACCTTTCGTTTTTTTTTCTATCCCTAATATTTTTCACACAACAAAAGTCCCAAGTCAAAATTTAGTCAAACTTTTACAATTTTTCGGACATTTTCTTCAATTATATTTTTTCGGTCAAGCTTGAAATTCTAGCTAGAAGCTTTAAATTTGGCACGTGCATGCGTTTTGGTGAGCGACCGACGGAAAAATTTCGAACATTTCATTACTGCAGCGCCTGCCGATATGACGATGAACTACGTAGATCGGCTTGGACTCCTTCAGGTCTAGGGCGATTTATTCCCGTGGCAATAAAACGAATGTCAGACATTTTTAATTTATTTTGAGATAAATTTGATATGATGTGGAACAAACAAATATACTCAGTATTATAAATATCTTTCCACATAATCCTAGCTATCTGCTACTGCGCTCTAATGTGAAAGGCCTTCATTTATTTCCCTAAAGAGAAAAATGAAAAAAAACCCGTAACAGCGATTTAAATTAAGATATATCCATCGTGCATTCATAAAATATTATTTAGTATCATTTTAATGACCAAAACTCACATCATATGATAAAAATGAAACAATAATTCTAGATCTCTACTTTTTCATTCATTATTGTAGGTCAAAGGTGGCCAGAAAATGATATGTATGAAGAGCCAAATGTCAAGGCTAAAATTGGATAGGAAAAAATGGATGTTCTTGACTAAAAGGGGATGACTATCCTCACCCTATCGGCCGTTCGAGATTTAAAAAAAAAGGAATTGTATTTTTTCGCAGAGGTGTTAAAACATTTTCGTGATTTCCCCATATCTCGTGGAGAGCCGAAAATTCCTAACTCATTAAAAAAAGCTTTCAATTTAAAAAAATAATTTATTAGCCAGAATTGAATCTTCGGGGATTGCATTTTCATTTTAATAGGTGTTTTATTATGGTGGGGAAGTTACTGATTTTATATCACATTTCTTCTAATAAAAACACATTTCCTCCACGTGGATGTTTTAAAAAGATGGCCCATTGGGGCCGAATGTTTTGCTCATTTATTTAAATATGGAAGTGAAGCGGACGCTAAAGAGAATAATTATCAAAGAACTTTCATGCATACTTCCATTTGAATTCAGAAGCTAACTATCTAAGTTTTCCCAGTCCCTTTCTTTCAATTTAGTTTTTGAAAAAGAAATATTAAGAAAATCACCTAATTAGAGGTAATGATTAATTTTTAATGTATTCATTTCCGAAGAGTTACGCTCTCCAGAGTTTAAATATCCATTTAAGTTGGCAGAGAGAGCATATGAAGGGCTTCGAATTTCAGATTATCATGAAAGAGATAGAGGGTCACTCAGTGAAAAGGGGGTCAATTATTAGACTCAACCCAGGCTCAGATGGCGGAATATATGATGGGGCTCAATCATTAGATATTACGAATGACCTTGACATAAATATGAAGGCAAAATTTAGAACAGAAGTATTAAAACATGATATATGCTTAGTTAGCGATAAAATTTAATTACAAGTACAGTATTTTGGACGGGTTTTTAATAACCAAAATATCCTCACCTTTCAAATACAGTTTTGATATGAGTTTTAGAGCACTTTTCACTTACACCACTATATTCCTCAGCCCTGCATATATTAAAGCAAGTAAAATTTCACAGATTTTTAAAATAAACGACCGGTTTCATCCAACAATGCATGAAACCGGTCGTATTTCACCAGTTTCATACAACCGGTCGAGGTGACCTGACCTGAGAATGTCCACTGTTGGATGAAACCAATCGATTATATAAAAACTTCTGAGTAATTTTACGCAGTTTGTATCTTTTGTGTAACGATGAGATTTGTAGAGATTGAGCCAGACTCAAAAAAATTCTTAATGGTAATATGTAACCTTGTACACATTGATGTTAACACCAGGCATAACAAAGCCACCATTAGCACAGGGCCCCGAACATACGCAAACATTTTCCGCGGTGTTGACAAGCTAGCGACTCTGTCGCTATATTTGGCGACTTTTATAATTCTTTGGCGGCAAAATATAAATTTTAGCGCGTAACGACAAATCTATAAATGTTCTTCTCAGGAAAAATGTTTGTTTTACGACAAAACTAGTTACTTCAAGCCTTTGTTTTCTTCAAAAACTGGTTGCATACCAAAAAGGTTACTTTTCACACATTACTGATTCTTTTGCTCGTCTGTTGAAAGCTTATCATGGCCTTATGAAAAAACTATAACCTCCACAATTTCAATCAAAAAGGAATCAAAATTCTAAAACCAATTACACACCTTTCAAAAACCGCGAAAATGCCTATAGCACCAACGCTTTTCTAAGGCTCACTGCTGTGAACTTCAAGATATAATTAATTATTAATGTGTAAAATATATATGTATTTCACTGCCAACTAGCGAAAAAATTAGTAGCTCCAATCATTCTTTTCATCTAGCAAGAAACCAGTGACATTTTCCTTGGAGTAAGCAACTGTATTCGATTATGAGTTGGCAACACTGGTGGTCTTTCCTTAGGAGCGCTACGAGAGGCAAGCATGCAAAGATGGTGGTAATGACGAGGCCAAAGGTGGGTGGGGGGGTCCCTCCCATAAATTATTATGAATTTATTTACAAACAAAGGACACTATAGGAAAAGTTACACCTATTATTTTAACAAAAATATATGATTTTATTTATTACTTAAACTCATGACTTTTTGCAATGAATATGTTTGGTGTTTTCAAACGAAAAACAATGTGTATTGCATTCTTTCTGAAAATTGCACAGCACAAATCTTTAAAAACCGGTTTTTACACTGGAGTTTTAAATGAACTGCTATTTTCCTTAACACATAATTTTGTTCATGGTTCAAATCTAAAATACGCTACCCCCTTTCAAAATTTCCCTGGTTATACAAACATCATCAAAAATCGGTTGTTACACTGCAGTTTTAAATGAACTGTTCATTGCCTTAACACACAATTTTGCTCAAAATTTTCTAAAATACCTCCCCCATTTCAAAAACTGCCTCATTCTACTTAACATAAGTCCCCCACGGAAATGAAATCAATCATGTCTACGTCCCTGATGCCAGGGTATAGAAGTTATTTTGGGCGGCAATATCACTCCCAAATGGTCTTAGCAGAAGATCTCACACATGGGAACAAACAGTTTTTATCTTTACTATGTTGGACGGACAGTCACGAAATGAAGCCGTAAACCCCAAGCACAGCAGCTGTAGCATTCCAATCTCTTTGGTAGAGTGAGGTAGTCAATCACAGACTATGGCGGTGGAGCCGTGGATACCTTTTCCGTAAGCCACGTAAGTCTGGAGACGAAGAAAATCCGCAAGCAGTGGGAAACCCATTTCGAGGGTCCTGGAGTTAAATTGCTTAGCAATGGGAGGGAAGTCATTTCACAGAGATCGTGACTCAGGACTCAACTGCACGGAGTCTGGCTTGGTATGTTCGATTTTTTAAACCAATTTTTGATACTCAATCACACGAGCAATATAAAAAGTTATGCAGGAGACAAAATATCCTCACTAAAAATCAGCTATTTTAAAAATAGAGATATTACTTCCAGTTGGAGTATTGCGTGTAAAATTTTCCGAGTACGATCTTTCAGAAGTAGCATTTATTTTTCATCGATTTACGCTTTTACCTTGATAAAGAAAAAAACTACTAGAATCGATTTGAGAGCGCAAATATTTCCTAAATAAAAATTGAAGAATCAAATATAGCTAATTAAGGTTGTAACACGCCATTTTGGCCGTGTTGGCATAAGTATACGATTAAGGACGCCATTGTGTATATTTTGGGAACACGTACTACCGCGAGGCAACAATATCGTCTATGTTATGAAAACAACTTTAAACAATACCATTTTCTGTTTACGTAAACAAACTAAAACAATGCCGTCTATGTTATGAAAACAACTTTAAACAATACCATTTTCTGTTTACGTAAACAAACTTATAATAATGAAAGGGAAATAGCCTATCAGATCCGAGAGAAGGGGAGAAAACCTGGAATGTTCTAGAACATACAGGAGGGGAGGAGAGATAGTATAAAAGGGATTGTCAAACAAGGAACGAGGCTTCTTCTTAACAAGGGAGTCAGAAGAGACGTTTATCGAGTGAAAGTCATACGAGAGTTTTTGCAGTGATAATTTGCCGGGAGTAAGCAGCTTTGGACAGCAATTACCAACGCCAGTGTCCTGTGTTAAGGAAGGATCCAGGAATCCGATAAACAGATACTGGGGCTTAGAGTATCGGCGGAATTCACTTTGTACAATATCCGGTGAAGTAGAACAAACATTATAAATTAATACGAATATATTTGAGAAGGGAACATATATTGATTAATTGAGTAACTAAAGTGAATTTGTTTCCTAAGTGAAGAATAAAAGGGTTATTATAAATATATGTACTGTTCAAGTGTATCATTTTTGTGCATGAATTAATCCATTAACCTTTGCCGCCAAGGACTACCGAAAGGAAAGGATCTCTCTCAAGGTAAGAAGTGATAAAGTGAAGGGTACCCTTTGTGTGTCGGGCTGATACCAGTATATAACGTCGCGTGTTTAGGACCGCGTGAAAGAATAATTATTAGAACCCCTGTGATAAGGAAATTGATAAGGGGGGGGCTAGTACAAGGTTTTAAGGGCGTAAAACTAACTTCTAAGAAAATAACTCTGAGATGGTAGATAGCAATTCTATTGATTTCAAAATTGGAATACGTTAGAGGTACGATCTCGAAAGGCAATCCGAATAGCCAATTAGAGATAGCTTACATTAATAACTCACTCACCCAGTGATTCAACCTGAAGATTGGTTTGGATAGTTGAGGGTATAGCTCACCCCGGACTAAGCCACAGGCGTGTGAATTTCACACATTCAGGGTAGGGGGGCCTGTTCCTTTCCCTGGGCAACCTGGCACTCCGAGGAGCTGTCCTAACGCGTCACCCGGATTTGAACCCGGAACCCTTCATCAGTAGCCAAGTGTTCTACCCACTAGGCCACCACGCTTCCTTGTACGCTTCAGTAACGCTCATGCTACATTCACCAATAGCATGCATGCATGGAGAAAATTCGGCAGAAAAAGAAGATAACCAGTGACCGCATTAATCGTTAATTTCTGCGTGAAACATCATCGTATGTATCATCAAGTCAATCCCAAATACATGGAGAGATAATAATTTTTTCAACAAGGTATGCGGTATTATTTGACACTCATCACTGATGATAAGCATGAGAAATATTTTCCTCAAAATTTCGTATTCCTTTACCAATAAACGATTATCTCTAAGAATTATAGTCCTAATTCTGACGCAAATACGATGCGGAAAAGACAAGTGACAGCTTATTCAGCGTTAAAAAAACATAAAGATTACTTTACATATGTGAGTCGCAAATTACATCAAATAAAAACCTTAAGATGCATTTCCACAATTTCTCCTTCAAAATATATTTCCGAAAAATATTCAGTTCTGTGTAGATCAAACCACCTAAACGTAATGGAGAAATATTCCATTTATGAGAAGAGCTTTCATAGAAAAAATATAAATACAATTAATTTCAGATGAATTAAAAATAAAATGGTGTACAATTGAGAGAATAAATCAACATCTCCACAATCTATCACATTTTTTTAGATTAAGTGACTGAGGGAATTCGCATGCCCTCCATCCGACCACGACGTTCTTCACTACCCCTTAACTGCAAACTTCAATTTGTTTCTGGCCAAGAAGTCTTGCAGAAATCATGGTCCAAAATATTCCAGAGAGACAAAGAGCTCTTTCCTTTGTACGCAATTAATTTCACTTCACCCTTTCCTCGCGCCAACAAAGCAGTGATTTCCATTAAACGGTGATGTTCCCTTCGATAATCTATTATTCCGAACAATCGATTATCCTGCCCTTTGCGATAATCCCATCCCAACCTCTTCCAATAATAGAAATGTTCGCATTTCCCTTCCACTCGTCTATATCGTAAGACCTCGTCGATTCTGAGCCGCTCGACCCTCCTTAGCTCCCGATGAGAAATCAAAGAAAAGAGTGATTGCCACCTTCCTCCAAGCGATTAACTCCGGAACGCCCGAAAGAGTGGGGAAAGATTGAGAGCGCTCAACGCCACTGATTTGCTCTTCGCTTCGTAAGTCGCCTTTAAGATCAAGATGAGTTGCCTTGGGGGATTGCGAAAGGAATAAAGGTTTCTTGAAGAACCAGCTTCGCCCTCTTCTTTCCATTCTACGGACCGAATGTATTTTTTCAGCTTTCCTTCGAGGAGTTACGGGAGCATCAGTCTGAATAAACCACCAAAGAGAATATATTACTACAAGGCCTATTATTGTCCGTTTTCATGACAGCATGTAAAAAAATAGAGGAATAGGAAAAAATTGTGTATAGATACATAAGGACAATATAAGAAACGATCTATCACAGTGCCTTTGCTCTGCTCTGTTGTGGGAAACTAATCCCTTTGCAAATACCGTTAAAGTGAAGAAAAAACTATTGATTACATCACAGGGAACGAAAATTTTAAATAATACACAATTTTTAAAATTAGATTTGGTATTAACTATCACAATAATATACGCTCAAATGATCTGGTTCCGTCTTTATTCGGGCACAAGCGTATTGGTGCTAGTTGATATTTCCCACTACCGGTACTGTCACGAGACATGTGACATTGTCGTTCAATCCGTTCATTATCTTTTTATAAACTAATGGTGATACGGAGGGACGAACTTTCTATTCGATAGCACATTCAAAGCGACTGTATAAATAATGTAAGTTTCAAAACAGTATTGTAATATTTTCTGCACCTTCTTTCGACTGATTTTCACGAAAAGATTCAGTTGCCGAGAAGCGAAAACTCGTTTTCTTGAACCACACTGAATGAACTGAGAATGAAACTAAAATAACTTCCAGAGTCACCGACCAAACATTAGTCAGGTTAGCAACGTATGCCTCGACCACTTGTGAAAACGCACGCTTCTCGTGGCAATGACGCAAATGGCAGACTCACCACTGTGACAAGTTTGATAGAGTGGATAGCCAATTAGGGGTTTCCCAGCTCTCCCAAATTCCCACTCGAATACATAAATCTTTCACAACTGGACCGCCAAAATAACTGGATACACGTAGTTTGCACGAAATTACCAGCTCGTGTACCACTCCAATTAAGTGACCTGACATGCACACGAGTTAATTTCAACTGGATAACCAATCCGCTCTAATTATGTCAACAACCTACTTTCGATGCAGTGTTTGAAGTCAGAACGGCTGAAGTTGAGCTTGTCATGAGTGCAACACAGTAGAACGGCGACGACAGTACCTACATCAAAATATTTTATGCATTAAAACCCCGAAAAATTATAAAAATGCAGTGTGGAAATGCAATAATTGTATTTTTGAAACCCTTACGTATTGGCTCACGGTTTTGATACTCGATAGAATCCTCCTCGTGCACTCTCAAATGAATCACCCAGCCCTTTGCCACCAATCACTTTGACCTCATCGTGATATTACTAATTTCAGGCTTCTGGAGAGAGCTCCTGGAGCTACAGGAGAGGTTCTGAGCGCATCGTTCGGCAAACGTAATGATTGGCCGCCAATTGCATGCGCTCAAATTTAGCAGCTCCCCCTTGATTCCAAAAATTTTGCCTCGAGTCCACGCAACGATTTCAAAATCTGACACGACCAAAGCTAACAGCTGATTCGATGGACCTCAGTCCCTTTTCCACAATTTTCTTGTACGCAACTGAAAGAGAGCCCCATGTCTCACCTCCCTTCACACTAAATTAACTTTTTACGTCCTTTATCCCGCAAGATAATTAGTCATTAGCGACTTGCATCCGTTAAGTTCATGCAGTATGCTAATACGTTTTGTCTTTTTTAATATGAAAATGTCACACTCACGGTTGAAACGTAAATCATTTGCAAAACCCAACGATTGTAATTCAAGCGCCACCGGATTTTACTACCAATTATTTCCAAATATTAAGAATCGGAGTCATAATTAGTGGCAGAAAAGTTTTAATTATTATTTTTAAGACGAAATATAGAAAAGAATACATAACTTATTCATTAAGAGCAGTTTCACCACAGCATTTAATCTCGCTTATAAGCGAGACTAAATATTATAAATATCCAGTAAGAATATATTATCCAGTCCTTAAATACTGATATTTATCTATTTATTATCATCGGCGTGACGAATGCGAAAGAAACATTCCATGCTACAGAAATAGTTTGTGTTAAACTATGCTCTGTCTCCTACTTCATATTCTCTAACTTGCCCGCCCTTAGCATAGTCCTGAAATTCCACGTGCCTATTCTGATTGTTGCGTTCCGATTCTGTATAATGTGCCCTTTCAGGGATCACAGTTGCAATTTCGAACTCGAAAGTTCTTCCATCGTGTTTCTTGTGCCCAAAAACCTAAAAATTAAAAGTTTTTCAAAAGAATTCTGTCTGTTTGTGTTTCGAAAAATTTAACATTGAAAGCCCATGAGGCAAAATTTGGATTTTTGGTTGGACCCTAATTATGGGGTCAGAAGGTCATATTTATGACATTTCGCTTACACCTATTAAAACGTAAGATCTTTTTCTACCTAGGTATCTAATTTCATCCATGTGGCACGAAAGAAAGTGTCTGAAATTATAGGTAAGAAATGACACACGATCAATGAATGATTATGTATGAACGATCACTCTGTATTCATTGAATGATTATGCCATAAACCATTGACTCTACAAAAGAAGAGCAATGAGATATGAAATGAGTGAGAGAAAAAGAATGAGCAATAGTCAGGAACCGATTTAAAAGTATTATCAAAAGCTTTCTAAGAAAATATATGCCTTGGTAAGATGGATTTTGAAATGTGATTCTTTCTAACTTCCTCTAGATTTATCTACGTCTACATAGTACCCTTCAAGCCACCTCCATGGCTGGGTGGAAGCTGGTCAGTTTGCACCAACAAGTAATATTTTATAGCCGACAGACGTTACTACGTTGAAACTACGAGTTTTGAAGCACCTACAAATATGACATGTACGACACAGCATGCTATGTTTATGAAACTAGCTTTCATTGCTTTGATGGAAAATGTTACCCCATTCAACAACTTCACCTTTATAATGGGCTTTGAAATCCATCGTCCACCAAAAGCGTCAATAACTCGGTGTAAACTAGACCCTTATATAGGTACGAGGAGCTGAAGCATGATGTCCTCATATGAGGACACATTTTATTGTCAATTATCAATAATTATTGCTATGAAAACGTTATAGTTATTGCTGAAAAGCATTATTAAGGCATTGTTACGGTTCCCACCGCGACTCCAGCGCTCCCTATCAGCTGACCAAGTATTTTAGTTCGGGGGCTGTCCGCGATCCGCATCGTGGAACTTTCACTTTTTGGTACCATCCCCTCCTCCCGCTCCCCTCAAGCCGTACGTCCTCCCCTCGATGAGGAGTGCTTCGACAGGTGCCTTTTGAACACACGTCGCCGACCGAGTAAGGTCTCCCACGAGATTCCCGTTGTTCCCGCTACCGGTAAGTGCGAGTCGATCCTCCGTTGGTTTCATCGGGTAGATCTCTTCTTCCCTCTCTGACATGTAATTTTTTTTATTGCAGGGATATTTCACGGGTTTAGATTTTTTTTATAATCTGTTTCGATGGAGAATGTGACCATGTGGTTGTAGAGGGGCGGAGTTCTCCTCTTCCAAAAAGTGCTAAGCAGCAGCTGTAATTATGACAGAAGTTTGTCATTCATATTTTTTTTGTGTGAGTGCTTGAATCGCATTATCTTTGGGATGAGACCCTCGGTGTGAGAAGAATTGAAGACCATTCACCTAAAAGATAGCAACGTGTTGTGTGCCACGTGTTTGTAAAATCTAGTACTCTTTGTCGGAACATGAAATATATGTGATCCATTCTGAACCAGTGTCTGTATAATGTTTTTAATGCCTATCCATTGAGTGTCGTGCCTTTTTTTGGCGGTGCATCCAGAGTATGCACCTGGCGTCCTACTCTAAACTTCAAGCCAAATCGAGGGAACCTCCCCACTCTATCATCGGTGGTACGATCACCGTTCTTCAATGAGCAAAGTCTGGGCAACAGACTCTCAGAACAACGTAATTGGTTTTTCCACCTTACTTACTAGAACGTGAGTCTCAGCATCAATAATTAAAATAAAATACTCACAGGCAGTATTAGCTGGATGTACACGGTTCAAATCACACCACAAAAATGAGCTCCTTCACGTTGTTTGCAGCGCCACTGCTCCCTTTCCTTTGTGTGACATCCAGGAGGAGTAATATGGTACTTATAAAATGTTTCGTTCTCTAGGAAACATTGGAATACCACTAGAAGGATATATAGTAGCTGCGGCCTCCGTGCCTTTGGATATAAAGGCTTACCTGTCTAAATAAAAAGATGATCCGCCCAACCCAGGACCACCTTTGCTCAAGCACGATCAGGACCTTGTACCGAATGTGGAAAATATAGAAACAACAAAACCACAGTCCGTTGTTCGCAGTGAACATGATTCGTTTACAGAAATCATTCTACCTCAAGAGTACAATGTAGGAGTTGCACTGCCGAACCATCTAATGAAGACTAAACTTTGAGTATTTCCCAACTCACCTTTGAGATATGTAGTCCCAAGTGTTTCATATTTTTAGTTTATTGTGTGTGATGTATTTCATATCAAATCTAAAATATTTGTGTTTTTATTTTCATGGATTATGCTATGTTTAGATTATTTTTATTCCCACAATTTTTCATAGTCCATTTTAAAATTTTGCAAAATCTAGACCGTCAAATAAATTTTTGTATATACAGTACAAGGTAAAAATGGTTATATATGTATTTGATTTTCATACAGTTCTTCCTAACAGTGAGTTAATTACAGATAGGTACAGATCACCAAAAAGTCAAAAACAGGTAATATAAGCGTTGCGGTACTAAGTGCCGCTAGCGTGTGCTAACGTAAGCAGCCGAGACGCGTGTAGCAGAGGGTTAAGTTTTTCATCCGCTGAACGGCCCGCATGAAGAAGGTTTTGTGGGGTCAAAAATCTATAGAGTGAGGGGATATAACGATAAGGGTTTTCACAGGGATGAACCCCCCCACTTCATTTTCAGGAGAAAGAGATTGACTCCCAGATTAGGAAATGGTTGTACGGCGTAGAGAGACGAAGACGGCTCACGAAGGGTACGGGCAAAATCAAAGGCAGAGCCCGCGTACAATCCACAGATGGTCAGTGGACAAAGCAAAGAGACTGATATCATGCGCGCTCCCTGGAGCAATCAACTCGTATTACTCAAGAGACGTGCCGACTGTTTATGTCATGCATGAGACACCTAGTTGTAGCATTAGAAAACCAATGCCGATAGAAGATTCAAAAAATATGATTTCTGTAAATTTTTGTACGAGGTATACGAAGTGAAAGCACATACCTGTATGGATGATCGAAGTCTGGTAAATTAAATGAATAAATATCACCTCAAACGCCGCCAGAAAACGATGCTGACGAGGCCACAGGTTTTCACTAATCAAAACCAAGCCAGGCGAGTGTTTCTAAAAAGCTCCACAGCACAACTGTTTTCTTCTACTGACAATTTAGAACTAAATGCACATCTGCATTCCTCGCCAAAATAGGAGGAAAAGCTCCCGAAAATACGCAGAAAGGACCGCAGAAACGGTCCGCGGGGTCATAAAAAGACCCTTTTCGTGAAGCCCACCGCAGTGAAGGCCGAGCGGCAATAAGACAAAAGCTGCTGGGTGATACCATTCAAAATAAGTTTTCTTGTCTTAGAATGTTAGCATTAGCCTAAGAAAAGCTGCTATATCCTTCCAAAGGCTAAAATATACGCGTGAAATGCCAGCATTAGAGCATGTATTTCATCCGAGGAAAGCGGGCTAAATGCTAACTTGGCTAACGGTAGAACTTTAATAAGGAGAAAAGTTTCCCTGTATTAACATCATTGTAACGAACATGTAAGTCCTCTTCAATTGATATGGCTTGAAAATAGCCATAGCGAAGGTTATGGAACAATAGCGCTTCTCAACACACGCCGCGTCACAGCATACTCCGTTGCCGGCGGGCAGATCCGGACTGGGCCGCACGATCGAAAAATCGATTTTATTTTCGGCGTCGCGAACGGTCGCAGATGATTTCTTCGGATTCACACTCTAAAAGCTTTGTTATTATCGTGATGTAAGAACATCAGTGTCCGTCGATGTCCATTTTTTATTTTGCTGCGTAGAGACAAAAAATTGACGAAAATCAGGGTCCGCCATTTTGTCACGTGTTGTTGTCAAATATGACAATATTGCCATAAAATAAGTATTACTTAACAAAAAGACACTTTTGTACCAAAAACGTTTTGTTTTTATTCCACAGCTTTACTACCAAAGGTTTAGCATTAGCTTGAATTCGGTGATTTTCTAAAAATAATTAAGGCGGGCGATTTTTGCGATATTTTTCCAACTTTGAGCCTATTTATATTGTTAACTCGTTTGTATTATGACAAATGACATGCAACATCACATGTACCAGTCTATGGAGAAATAATGTGCATTGTTTCAACTTCCGTACTAAAAAAATAAGATTTTTAGGTTTTGGCCAACATTTTTCGATTTCAGCCCACTGTGCGACGCGTCGGCTCAAACGCTCCGAAGACAGTCGAATATTTCCGAATGCGTGATTACGTCATTTACAGCGAACTCCCCTCGGTAACGGGCATGAGAAAAGTTACTTCGGGTGGTCGTGAGTACTGGCGCTTCCTGTTTTGCTGTAAGTGAGGGTAATAAAGGGGTATTGATAAATACTGGTTTTCGCGGTGAGATGTAATTGGCAAGGTCTCGGAGTATTTCCGTTGATACTTTTTCTGAGCCGGAAGCTTAATTGATCTTTTGCAGCCGCTCAAATATTCCTTCTCAGGATATTCCAACATCATTATTTACTTCGTTATGTCTCTTCCGGGATAAGGCTTCTCTGAATCATTCATAGGCCAGATTCTGATGCAATCGAGCTTTCATATACCAGATGCTTTGGAAAAAAGGGGTGAGTATGTTGGCCGTTCATTACGCACTACGTTATTTATTTCCTTTGTTTCTCTCTACGATTGGCCGATTAACTTGTATTTTTGTAACGTATGACCAAAATGGATTTTGGGTACTCGTATAAATAACCCCACAGTGCTTTTTTTATGAAAACTAAGCTTTGCGTAAAACTTTTATATTCGCCGTCGGTATTCGAAAAGCTTTACATGAATTCAAAGAAGTTCTTTCAATCTCGTCATCACATTTACGAATCTCTATCAGCTCATATTTTATATTTTTTCCGTCATCGCGTTGTTCTGACCAATGAACTAAACCACCTTGGTTTTTTAACCTCGCGTATTTAATTTAACATAGCATATGCTGGGAATTCATGTACAGCATTGGCATGGCATTTTTACGCAATGGCACTCAGATGTGGAAAATTTTTTTATTGAGTCTATCATAGCCATCCTTCAAAGTTGTCTCTTCTTCTTTAACTCAATTCCGCGCCATATTAGCTATTACCCAATGACGCTGAATTGTCATTGCCATTATCAATTTTACAAGACACACGCAATGGCCAGGAGTTCGATGGAAGGAGGGGATTACAGGTGGGCATATGTCCCAGGTCATCAAGGTAAATATTACTAAACGTTATTTTGAATCTTTAGGCAAGCAAAACGTTATTTTACTTCCTATATTTGCGTCATGTTACTCATCATGCATCATGTTACTCTTACCCATCATGCTCTCTGATACCTAGCTACCGACCTCTGCACTATCACAGTTGGGATATGGATTCTAAATTTTGGGTCTTTTTAGTGAGGTTCGGTGGTCTCATATCTAAAATACTCTATTATGGACTCTCCCAGCACAAGGTCCTTGCTAACCCCAGTGATAGACGTCATATTACGCTCAATTATATTTAACGAGGGTTACAAACGGACTCCTGGCCTATTCCAAGGTAATTAGTACAGCTGTCATGTTTCCAACGTTTTGGAATCTCACGATTTTCGTTAAAATCTAAGGTAGATAGAGATAAAAATTGTTCTCATGTTAGGAGTTTAATCACTCGCATGCTAGCCTTAAGTAAGAAGGGGCCTTCATTTTTCTAATACTTATGAGGCAGGGCTACTTAAGCATAAAAACATCATATTTCATTTTCTGTGCACAGTCAAGGCTTATTTTGCAACTATCACGGCACTAAAATAGCAATGGTGTACTAGATTCAAATGCATATTTTCCTACAGTTAACTTCAAGAAACTTTGCTTCAATCAGTCTAACTAACATGATGAAAAGGGCATATTTAAGGGTTTGAAGTGTGGAGACCACCTTTGCAAATGGACTCTTCGGGTGGTCTGGAATCATTGTGCCGAGGTCGTGTGTATAAAAGTGTATGTATACTAAGCACTGTCTTGCATAATGAATGTTCATTATAATGAGACATCCTACTTTTTAAAGAATTTTACAAGAGTTATTGCGCTCCAAAAATTGAGAAAATTAAAGATAAGTTAAATAAAAGCGTGCTCGAAGCTGTAAATATTTTTATTTACGGCCTTTAGATTTAGAGTCCTCATGTAGCCTCAAGGTCACTAAAACGTCATTGTTTGATATTCTAGCATTAGAAATATACTAATAGGAGATAATGTGGAGCTACGTGGCTTCTTTTTTCGCTAACTTCGGCTATTCAAAGCTGTCTGTTTTTGGTATTTATGAATGTTACGGACTAATATTTTGCTGAACGCCTATTCGTCTTTAATTTTCCTTTGTGCCACAAATCGTGAGATTCGAAGAAGTTTGAGTCACGAGAGAATGGCCATTTAGTTGAGTTTTCGTGGCATCGCAATAGTGTAGTCGCTGTGGATGACGTTAGAGTTACCAGCGCCGGGGTTTCCACCAAAAATCTACCTTTTCGAAGCGACCTAAATTTCCCATTTTCACGACAAAATGCGTGCAGCATCGATTTACATAATCCTTTCGCCAATATGGTACATTGTTTCACAAAATTTGTCCTTGTACCCTAACACTTGCAGTTTCGTCTAAATTTTACCTTCCTTTTGGTGTACAACTCAATATAAATGATTGTAGCATAAGAGGACGGGAAAGTGACTGAATCCCGTTTATTGACAATGATCTGAAGATCAAAACAAAGCTGGATCACAATACGCTGATATCGTTCTTCATAACAGTGAAAGAGAATTTTACTTCGCTCTATTTACGATACAACACAAGAACGCTGTGAGGACATAGAACTCATAAAAACTCTTTACGGAACGAAATAAAAATATATAGACGGAAACCCGCAGGCTTCATTACAACTGTTACGGGATAACAAAATCACAGATGTTGGAAGAACTAAGCTGGGACCACATACTGACTCGGAAGGCTGCGCGCTAGGCTAGAATTACTTTCAAAATTCAGATCAGGTGAGTTTCAGGACGCTATTATGAGTAAATTTTCCACGGGTTTCCAACCAGGGGGGTAATTCAATAAATTTGGATTCGGATTCATAATCGTATTCGAATTCCTATCCGAAGGTAAGTTTCTGAGCGACCCACGATGCACCTTCGGATCGGAACATTCCGAATTGGTTGACTTTACGATGTGACGCAATGTAATCACGAAGAACTTCAAAGATGCGGTGACGTCATGGTCTTAAAGCCAATGAGAGCTGAACAGTGAACAAGAGAACGACTAAATCCTAGCAGAAGAATCTCAGAATATCTCAACAATTAAGGTAAGTTCGTTTATATGTGAATAAAAATCCTATCTCGTTCAACGCAATTAAATCATAGACAGCAAGAGAACGACTAAATCCAAGCAGAAGAACAACATATCTCAACAATTAAGGTAAGTTCATGTATCTGTGAATAAAAATCCTATTTCGTTCAATGTAATAATTTAAGCACGACTGGGCATTTCGCAAACATTTGCTGAGATGTTAGCGTAAGCTTAAAAATTAACAACAATATCGTAATAGTGTTATACATTTAAGAAGTGTAACTCCACAAACCTATGATTGAAATAAGACTATTAGAGATATCACACAAATCACCGCCACATACCGTTTTCGGGAAATATCACAGTAGATCATGAAACTTTGTATCTTTCATAAACTCCCCTGTACCATTTCAGTGGGTAGTATGCCAGTTACATACAAACGAGCTGCCACTCAGACATCTTTTTGAATATTTAGAAAGAGTAGTTACAAAAACTCAAAAGGGAATGACCAAGTTCCCAAAGAATATAAAAAAGGGTGAATGCGTCTCAAAACATACTGAAATCATGTTAGCTCAAAGACGGTGTGACAAAAGAGAAGTCAACATGCTAACTACAATTCATGAGGACTTGATGATTGAAACTGGCAAAAATGATTACACTAATGGGAGCAGCATAACCAAGCCACTAAATTTGGTTAGGTATGATGAGAATATGGGTTTGATTGATAAGGCTGATGTGCAAGTTAGTTTCACGGGAAATGTTATAAAAACCAAATGGTAAGGAAAACTTTTTTTTTACATGAAATAGACATTGCTGTGTTGAATTAATACATTGAGTATCAAATGAAGACTGAAATAAGACCAGAGCTATATGAAATCAGACTGAAGCTCATTGATCAATTTTTCGAAGAGTAAGTGAAAAGGAGGAAATCGCCCAGAGGAGGCTGACCATCGTCTGGAGGAGAGAGTCTACGTCACTTCCCAAAGCCAGTCCCAGCAACAGCCTCAAAAGAAAATCCACAACGAAAATGCTTCGTATGTCAGCATACCCTACTTCTGACAGCACATAGTTCAACATAATAAAGTATAGCTGAAAAGACAGCTGATTGGACCTCTAGAATTAGCCAGTCTAAGTAAGAATCAATTTAGCAATTCCATTTGCAATATTTTCCACCTGAGCTACTTAACCACAAATTAATGAGGAATAGCAGGAGAGATTTTGGCTGAAGTAGGTGCATAGGTATTTAAGCACTAGATTTATTAGGGCTTTCTGTTTAAAATCAATACATAAATTAAAATAGAAGTACCTAATCAATAAACAAGCTAATTAATAGCCAGAGTTTTACCAGTATATCCCAAATGAAGCCATAAACTATTATTTCAGTAGGCATACATGTTAAAAAACACTCAATATACCTTTTGAGACGAATAACGAAAGCATTCCTAACACTGGGCTGTCTGATAAAATACAAACCAAAATAAATTAATCCCCTAAAGATTCATTGAAATTACCTGATACAATTAAATTTAGCGTCAATTTTAGCTAATTTATCTTGATAAGACAAACGCAGAGCAGAAGTCAAATTAGGAGGCGTATATGCTAATGTATATCATTAAACTTTTCTAAACATTATTCTTATCACCGATAGAAAAGTGTGCAAAAAATAAGAAGTCTTGAACCCCTATTTAAATCACTGTTTTCCAGGAAATTTCTAAGCAAACAATAAGTGCTATGAAAGTTTAGGGCTTGATAACCAAGGTTAGGTACAACTTTCCAAGTAAGACAGATACAAAACCTCTGAGACAATGAATGATACTTCTTAACAACAGAAAGGAATGTTTTTTTTTTCAAAAAAGCCTCTCATAAGAACTGATAAGAAAGTATAGATATGTGTTCTAAAAAACAATAATTGAACATTTATTGTTAACCTCAGAAGGATCAACAACACACACAAATGAATGGGAATGAATATATGAGAAGGTTTATACGGCCATTTATGTTTTAGAAATTACTGTGGTTTCATTACTTGGATTAAATTTCAATAAACTTCGTATTCAGTAATGACACTATCCTCAAGCGTGCACGATATTAATCTAATTAGCCGGAATTTTAAGGTTATAAAATTAAAATTTTCGGTTAATATCTACGACTTCTAACAATTCATGCGTTAATAAATAATTACCAATTGTCACATAAGATATGTCAATTCAATAACATTTGTTCCGATAGATCATTCAGTAAGCGTTCGCAAGACCACCACATCATCCATAATTTCTTTCGAACATTGTTCGTAGGTCCAATTTATCCACTAAAACAAGAAATTGCTTGTAAAATCTAGGAAATATGACGTCCATAAACCTGCATAACCGATTCACAAAGCAAGACAGGCTGCGTGAAAGACAATTTGTAATAAAATGAAATCTTTGGACAGCCTGAAATCTGCATTTAGCATATCTCTAATGAAAATCCATATGTAAAGGTAATACTTATCATATAATATACATTTAACTAAAAGCATAAGCTAGTAACGAGAAAAATAAAGTAATGGTCAACTTTGCTAGAGGAGAAAGGCATTGATTCGATCTATTCCATCGCATATACACATATCGCTGGAGAGACCGAGACAATCGCGTGATTTGCCTTATTCGCTCTTCTCTCTTTTCTCTACGCTCTTCTATATGCAAAAAAAACTGCTAAATACGAATTCACTGTATCATGACATAAATGTCGAAAGAAATATCGCCGGTTCCGAATGATTTTTCGTTACAATCAGTTACTTCACTGGGATTATTACTTATTACGTTAGACTATTCTGCATCATTTATTTTATCTTTTTTTACGAAGCATTTGATCAATATCAAACATATTCCACTCCTATGAAAGGTGCATTTTTTTTAATTAATTTAATATACATGGCCATTTAACATTAATAATGCTTAATCTGACAAAAATACAATAATAATAAACAATTTATAGCAAATTATCACTGCCGTCAATAGATTTCAATTAAATAATAATAATCAGCTCTGACGCGTATTTTGCTTGAAAAATCACTCTTTTCTTAACAATCGGGGCTCAGTCGAGATGTCAATTATGTATCAGAATTCGGAAAGTGCTGATCCGAGACCTCTAACCCACTCGGGTAGCAACCCCTGCCAATCATCCGAATGTTGATTCGAATTTGTAAACAAAATAGTGACAGAATTAATCGGAGAGCTATTTTCTTCGGATGTGACGTTTTTCGGATCATATTACGACTACGAATTCGCAGTAGGGGAATAATCCCCAGGTCAGGAGTCTCCTGACCCGGATGGAAACTTGAGAAGAGTTCACTCGTGTCAAACGAAAGCACAAGATCCTTAAGGACGCTATTAGTTTGACTCCGTAGTACTCCACTATAACTGACTGACAGAAGCGAAAAAACACATACACCACCGAAATATCTGGTACAAAACCCATTCTTTACACATACCAATAGTGATCAAAAGAGAGCGCAAATGATTAAAGATTGTTTTAATTAGTTGTTTTCAATTTTTTTGTCAATGTTACTTCCCTGTATATATATTTTGCCCCCGCTCTATATACCTCCAGACTTTGTAGAAGCGACAAAACAAGACATACTCTGCCGAGCGGATATGTACAAACATTCCTTCTTTCGACGCACCATTTGAGATTATAACAAATACAGCGTGACACTAAGATGAAACACATTGTTTACAAACAATGCACCTCGGTCGTCTACACCCTCCATTTCCCTATTCTCTCCCTTTCCATGGATGGTGTCCTAACATCCCCTGCCACACGCCTCTGTGGCGGCTCGCAGGGTGGTATGTAGATGAAGATGTTCCCTTTTACATGGCCGGTGTTCTAACACCCTCTGCGTCACGCCCCTGCGGCGGGTCGCAAGATTACATGAAGACGTACACATATTGTAACGGTACACTCCTTCCCGCTGGTCAGAATAGTGTAAGACGCCAGCAACTACGGAGAGCTAGGGATACTTACCCGAGTCCGTCCGGAAAACGGGTGTAGGGCTCTCCCGAGAATGCACTGATTACGCGTAATGACAGATCACAGCCGTCTTCCTGGCACCTCTCACGTGTCTCCTCGTACACTGTGCTTTCCGGGCTGCATGTCGATAAACTGCCGATCTTACTGACGTCCAGTCAATTCCACTCACAGGCACCACACACACTCCTTCACGATGGACGATAGACTTCTTTCAGTCCGTGATCCCATTTTATTCCCCTGGGCCACCACGTGGCTTAGCTTAATTCGCAATTCGGCTGTTTTTAGGGTAGTTCGCACGTCAGCCGAAGATTAACACGCGCGCATTCAAAACGATGGTCCCTGCGCGCCGGACGCCGCGGCAGACCTACTCCACATCGCTGACTCATCACAGTATGAATGTTTTTAATGCTTTTCTTTAACTCGCTTTTCCATGGATCCATGGGTCCATGGTTACCACTGCATTTATAACTAAATTATAATAATGTAATGAAATACCCTCGCCCTACTTTGATTCTAGTTGGAATATTGGTATAACATCCGAATTTCGTCCCGAGGAACAATCAGAGCCATCGCATCGAGTTCACAAGTCCCGGCGATTTTTTTCTAGATAAATTATTACGTGGTTTTCTTTAACTCGCTTTTTCATAGTTCAACGGGTCCGTGGTTTCCACTTCATTTTACCTTAATATAAGGTAGGACTTATGCTGAGATTAAGAAAGAAATACTAGAGGTAGAAAGGGCACGGCACGTGTTAGATTTCTTTGAATATTCTCTGACTTTCATCATAACCTACCTCTAACCGGTAGATTACTTAAATGAATGAATGAATTCGATTCCAACCGATTAAATATTCCTAAGTTCCGCAAATCCATTGTCTTCACCCGCTCCTTTGTCCAATTCCATTTACATTCTCTGTGGATCTCTTCCATTCTAAACTTTCCCCTTCAAGTGCAAACCTAACGCCCTCACCCTGTTAGATATCACTTTCCTTCCCTCCGACCACATGAACCTCATAATCGTTCGAGCCATGCCTCTTACCAGCGTTGAGAACCACTCAGCGCAGTAAGGCGTTTGTTTTATTCGAAAAATGTGTGCGATAACTTGTCTTGAGAAGAAGAGCTTCACCGGAGACGACTAATTGCTCTATTCACTTCAAGACGGCACGAGTGTTTGCGGACTTCGCTCTTCAATGCAAGTATTTTCTACTTGGCTACGTCTTGATAACATGTATTAGGCATAGGGTAGAGCCCATTAGCGTTAACTTGGCCGACAATCGGTAGTCGATTGATATATTTTGATAGCTTTAACTCAGCTTGATTCAACTCAATTCTTTACGTCATAAAATTATGAAATTTTGCACAGTGCCGTAAGTCAGGTGAAAATAGAGTAGTCCAGTGCTACTTTTGATATTATTGATATACTTTCTAAAGAATCGATATATTTCAATAAATTCAATTCGGCTTATTTTTATAATATTAACTATTTTAAAAGCTTCTATACTGAAACAAATGTTTTCTGGCAGTGTGTTTTTGAAACGAAATAGACATAAAAACACCCTGGTATGAGTAAAGAGCCATCATCCCAGCACAGGAAGTGGGTAGATGAATCGTCGGATACCGGGCAGTACGAAACCAAATCAATCTGAAAAGGATGAAGAAGCTAAGGAAGCAATATTTAATATTAATGACCAAAAAGCAATGCAATGGATCACTCGTAAAAATTCACAAGACCAGTGTCAATTGGAGATTTTTTCAAGAGAAATAAATCAACAGTTTAATGTCAATTTATAAAGAGAACGCCAGCGTTATTTAAAACGTAAAGCTAAAGTAACACCCGATGAGCTATATATTCGCTTGGCACTTAGACGCCAGCGCTAATCGCAAATTCATGCCGCAGAGTCAATTGAAGAGTGCGAGGCTCGATTATAAAGTGAACGCCAGTGTTACATAAAACGTAAAATTAACGAAACACCAGAATAGCCAGAGATTAGATTGGAGCTTCGACACCAGCATCATTCGCAAATTCATGACGCAGAGTCGACTGAAGAGCGCGAGGCTCGCCTGGAAATTGATCGCTAACACTATATGAATATTAGCTTACAGACAAGGTGTCAAGTGTATCATGAGACTGATGCTGGTTTTGATTCATTTTAAAATGTAATTAACAAGTTTTGCGACAAAATCTGTGACATTTGTGAAAAATAATGCTATTCCAATCAGGTTTCATATATTACATTTGCAGCAACTAAATCATCATACCTTCCTGGTGAATTATAGCAAAAACATTAAATGCTACTCTGTCACCGTTGCAAAACTCATATAACAAGTCAAAAAACGACTGCACCACCCAAAGCCTATTGGAACAATCTCCGACCAGGAGTAATCCTAGATGTTATCCAAGTACTCTCGCAATCGGAAAAACGATTATTTTTCAGCGTAATACCATTTCTAAAGATCATCAAATTTGATGACTTGTATGGTCACTGTGGCTTCAAAGGACAAGATATACTTTTCGCTCAGGACATATTTGAAGGCACCGTGAAATTGCAGGAAATGCTACCTAGATCGACGAAAGATGCAGGTATAGTGATAGTAACAGAACATCTTGAAAACTTGAATGTATTACGGGAGTTTTCGATACCTCATACAGGGGTATTCGAAGCATTAAATTGGTTGATCAAAAACAATCCATCATATGTTGTCGTCGATTACAACGCGCGGATAGACGAAAAAGCATTGCTTAGAATCTCAGAGAAAATAGAAACTAATGATTTCAATAATGGACAGCAGCAAGCAAGTTATTACAATCATATTAATGATTTTTCGAGGATTATATATCCAATGTTGTGCTATGGTATTTTACCAAATATTATTAAAGCATCTAACTCTCTCCTGACCAATGGAATACTAGCATCATGGATATCAACTTTATTGAAGGCGCTAAGATCTGTGCAACTATTCATGCTCTCAGTAAAGAAACGGAGAATACGTACCTATATCATAGAGAGCTATTTGTTCATTCTTAACGTTGACGTTATCAAGCATGACTTTATCATGTGTGGTAAACACTTTGCCATGAAATACAGCGATGAACCTGTGTTATTTGGAAACCGCAATGACTCACGGAATCAAGATAATATTGGACAGAAACTTTGTGAGGATTTGAATGAATTGTTAGAGAATCATTTGGCTGGCATTCTAATTTCGGCTGGAAAATCCTATAGTGTAATGCATTTTAATGACAAATATACTTCACTGACTGACATTTATGTGGGTCTAAAGGAGCCACTGCTGAACCGAATGGTAAAATGTGTGCAGTTGAGTGTGATACATTAGATGAACTTACACGAATGACTTTTAAAAGAGCAATATTCTTTTAAAAAATATTCAATATACGACTGACTACATCGATGTTCATCCAAAAAATAATATCGTTGAAAACCAGCAAGTTGAAGAACAGGAAGAGCATATCCAACAACAATCCCCACATTCCAATGAGCTGACGCAGTTTACAAATACCAGTTTGCAGATATCATTTTGCAAACATCAGCAATGCTTCCAACAGACTGTGTGCAGCCAGATATTGAAGATGAACTAGAGTAATGAAGATGTTAACAAAATTATTGGAAAGACTCGCGATAATATTGTCAATGCAGATCGTAAAATTATGGCAGTAGAGCTATCGCGATTCTATCTGTTCCCTTACGGTATTCATGGACTAAAGGAATCTCGTAAAATGAATACCACACCACTGGGCTACTATCGAGGCAGAGATTTAGGCAGCGATTTAAGATTTCTACGAAATGATTACATTTTTTATGCTTTGTCAATGTTCGAATATAATCGTATTAGGTCAACTATACCAGCTTGCGGAAGAAAACACTCAAGGTCAGGAAGGTCGAATTAATCGCGTTCACCTATATACAAGAAATCTAAGAGGGTCATCGGCTTACTGGTGGTCAGCTTTAAATGAACGTATCGCTCAAATAAGATGCATTGGACCTCCAACTTACTTCGTAACTTTTAGTTGCAATGACTGGCATTGGTTGGGTATGAGGCGAGCTTTTTCTATAGTTTGGCATAAATTCAGGCGTACGATCGCAGCGGTAACCTTACAAATTAAGATTTTTCGTCCGAAGATAATTTTATAAATTGATAAAAATACTATCTCGGAAGTAACTTAAATCTTACGTAAGTTTGTCTCGAACCCCATCAGTAGCAGAAGTGCTAGGTATGGATGGTGAGGAAAGAAAAGTTCCAAATGAGATTATGGAGAGGCAAAGTAGGTGGTTGGAAGAAGAAATGAGGGGCGAAGGAATGCTCAAGTCCGTCAGTGAGGGAAAGATGTTGGGAAAACGGGGAAGGGGAAGGAGAATAGGTTTTGTGGACAGGATGAAAAAGGGTAGGACGCACGCTGAGATGAAGAAAGAAATATTATAGCAAAACAAAACGTTGCCAGAACTTGCTACTCCATTTGGTGACAAGTTTTCCCTTGATGAAGCCATGGAGCCTTATTACGGTTATCACCTTGCAAAGCAGTTCATACGCGGGAAGGCCATACGTTACGGGTTCAAGACCTGGTGCCTCAACACGTCGAAGGGATATCTCCTAAAATTTGAACCGGGAGCTACTGGATTGAAAGAGTCAGGCACAACACTCGGATCGTCGGCGGTGGAGAGAATGTGCACTAGATTTCTCCCAGATCAAAGCACAGTCTTCGTAGACAATTACTTCAACTCATTGAAACTACTGGAATCCTTTTCCAATAAAGGTCTCGAATGTGTTGAAACCATTAGTTCAGAACGCATAGAAAAAGCTCCACTACTAGTTTTGAAGAAAGCGCCTAGAGGTTCTTTTCATGCACTATACAAGATGAGGAAAATCAACTGAATTTAATCAGATGGAGCAACAATAATCAAGTCACTGTGGCGACAAATATAATGCACGAGGAAGTTCTAGGAGGACAGTCCCGTCGGTATGACAGAAACGAATAAAAATTCAAATCAGAGCCTCAACCTACCTTGACTCAGGAGTATAATACACATATGGGAGGAGTAGACCTTTTTAATAAGCAGAGAGCAGCACATCGAATAAGAATTAGAAGCAAAAAAAGGGTACTGGGCTCTCATCAGATTCTGCCTGAATGCTGCCGTCGTGAATGGATGGCTTCTCTACTGTATTTCCCATATTTCAGCAATATTTAAAGCATCTGATCTATTTTTCTCTGTAAGTGTGGGGCCAAGTTTCCCGGTTTTTTTATATTTCAGTTTGCCAATGAAATGCGATGATGTTCGTGACCACCTAGTCGACGAATAATTAACACCACTGTGGACTATGAGGAAAATGCGCCAAATTCAAGTGCATAACGGGTAATGTCGGTCTACATCCGAAGAAGTGTTTCGCACAATTTCATTTGAGACGGTAGCTTCCTGTGGTTAAATTAATTTAAAATGTCATAGAAATAACGCCTCCTTGTGTTTATTTTTTTAACTTGGGTAAATTTTATGAATTTTTGTGCAATTGATAATTTTAATTTTTTTGCAACAAAGTATGGATCAAACACTATTTCACACTTATGACAGGTACTAATACCGAATATTACAATAAATATACGATGTTTGAGGGTAATCTGCCTTTCTAACAAAAATAAACACATCTGGTGAGAAGACGAATTTTTAGCTCCTTAGTGCCCAACGTATGATCAATCATACGTTCGAAAAAATGTTAAAATAATTCCTAAACGGGAAAAAAAATTATTCCATGCTAACATGGGTCAGAAAGGCACCCACAAACGAAATTTGAACACAAAAATCGGGATTTTGTTTGGGTAGTAATGGGTTAATTAATATGTAGTCGTAAAAAGAAGCAATAAGCGCAGTGTTACAGCCTGAAAGGCGAGCCCAAGGGGCGCTGTGTTGGATGAGCATCGTTTGCCCGTTAGCGACCTCACAGTGAAAGGAAAGCGTAGAAGTGAGAGAATGGAGGACCTTACACTTAAATGGCACGCATTAGCAATGAAAGAAAAGATGAAGACTTCAGGGAAAAAATGTGAGACCCTGCCAGAGCTGGAATGCCATAGGGATATGCCAGGCCTTAATGAGATAGGGAACCATAGGGAACCAATACGGGAAAATCTAAAAAGAACCAAAGGTGGAAAGAAGATAAGGATAGGTGGTTGGACCATTGATTTTAGCCTTCTGAGAAAAGAAGACAGCCATCAAGACGAGCCAGAAGTAGAGGGTGGCAGAGCATCGTAAATTGTGTAAATAAGAACAAAAGAGAGCACCAAGAAGAGCAGTGAGGCAGGTGAGAGATGACGTAGCCGAGAGATGGTATGAAGAGTTCAGTACCAGAGGTGGAGAAAGGAAGATCCTTAAAATAGCCTTGAGTAGAGCAAAGAGCAAAGAAGATTTGGAAGCAGTAGTACGCATTGAAGATGACACTAGGAGAGTATTAACCCGAGAAATGTACATATCAAAGAGGTGGAAACAACACTTCAGAAAAAATAACGATTATGGAGAGCAGAGGCAGATGGAGGGAGTAGTTGATTGTGTTGGTCCTATTAAAGAGTTAAAAGATGGAATGTCCCCAAATAACGGCGCCAGGTTAAGCGCCAGATCCTGACAGCTTTCCAATTGAAGTTTTCAAAGCAATTTATTAAGTTTGATGTACATTCCCCTCATTTTATTGAGCGAAGTAACAAGAAGTTTAACAAAGAAAACTGTTTATAGATATTTCATTTTTCTCTACGATTAATATTGCTCCTATTTTTCTGTTCTCAGAAAAGTATTTAATGATTTTGAGACGTTAGTTCCCATTGTATTCACGAAAACAATATTTTACGCTTTTTATTTGTCAAAAGGAAGTTAAAAGCCCTTTCGTTGCCTATTTTCGACTTTTCCACGGAAGAATAATTGATCCGTTGAAAACAGCAATTACATTCGGTGAGGTGCTTTTCATACATTTTTGAGCGTTTAGCTAAATCAAGGAACATTCCCATTTAAATAGTTTTCTTCCTGTTTTCGCATGTCAAGGATTTTTTTCCATAAACATAAGTTGGACGATAAAATGAACCAAGCAATACGAAATGTCATTGCCGTTCCTTCAAATGTTGGGTGACTACGGCACCGTGAAGACGTGGATTCAACTGGGAATCAAGACTTAACTCCCTAGTCTTTAGATGCTTTTTAGGAATGAAATCCTAAAAAGTAAGAGGAATAAGGGACAAAGAAATAGCGAGAAAGAACAAAACTGGCATCATAAAAGACTTACTAGCACGTGTGGGAAATAAGAAAGACCCGAAACGAGAGAAAGAAATTCATGCCAACGAAGAGAAGCCACTCCAAACTTTCCTGAGATTTTTTTCACCAGGGGCAAAAAAAAACATTTCTCGTTTCACTTCTTTGGTTGGAATCCTTGAGACCCCGGGTGACCCTCTATTCATATATCTAAGGACACCCGTATTCCACATCTGGTCTCCACGTGCTCGACAGGGACCCTTGTCCACATTCTTTTCCTCTCGTTCCAAACGGCTGAAGCTTAAGTAACTGCCTACCACGCCAAATGTTACGAGTTCGGTCTCACTTTCCGATGGGAAAAAAGGTTTCTATAGGGCAAAATTACATTTCTAAGAATTTTTTCTGGCCCTAAGAAGCTGAATCAAAAATTTCCAGACTTCCTACGATTAACTACAGAGTCTCAATAGATAATATTTACGAGGCAGCAAGCTCATTGACTCGAGTCTATTCAATGGAAATAACTTCTCATAGATTTTCATGTCTTCATTGCATAGAAAAATTGCATCCTTAACGCTAAAACTATGCGGAAGGAAAACACAAATAAAATAGCCATTACACGGGATTTATCGAAACTTTTGGCTGCTAGCATCAATAGAAAATAAGAAAAATAATAATTGTATTGCCATCATACTTGAAAATTGTCGTATGTCCAGGTTGTGAATAAACAGTTTCATATTTATAACTCAGAACACTTTAAAAATCTTTTATATTGTAAAGAAAATTTTATGAGTTTTCATTATTATCATTGCTCATTATTATTTACGCATCATGGTAACGTACACGCCAACACAACTATGTAAAAATGACGAGTAGTTGTCTATGAGTTGTGTTTCAGATTGAAATTTTTTGGATGTTTCCTGATGTGGAAATCGGTTTGAAAAGAAAAGATTGAGATTAATTTTTGTCACATTTTATGAAAAATTAAAGAAGCGTTGACAGTGACAGAGAGATTCCTCATCAACGGGCAACGTTAAAACCAATGAGCTGCTCTTCAAAACAGTCGTGATCAAATCTAAGCCGCTTGTATAATCTCTTACCACAAAATACCTTGTATTTGCCATCGCTCCTCCCTTGAACTACAACCTTGACATGGACACGTTCCAATGACCCCTAGAGCTGGGCTGGAAGGAGCATTTATGATTACCACCCATGCAAGATATGTCACATGCAACAACATGGCTCCGTATTTGCCGACGCGTCAGCAAATATGGAGCATCCTACCCAATGAAACAACTGAGAAACCTTCTGCATCAGCTTCACCGGAAAAACCTTAGATCTTTTATTTGTGAAACTATCGAAGTAATTCTTTATTTTGGCCTGGGTATCACTACATCATGACTTTTACGTCAAAACGTACGTCGAATGAAAAAAATAGGCGTTAAGTTAAAAAAAAAATGTTAGAATATTTCCTTAATATGGTCAATTTTACAATTTTGTTTTCGTTAAAGAGAAATAACCTCATCAAAATATTTTGACTAGCTTCCGGAGCATTAAGCACCATCCATGGAAGTTAAGCATTTTATAATTGCCCAAAAATGCAAACAAGAGTTTCCAGAAACCCTGGGTTGTGAAAGAGATTTCCGATAATTTTAATGTTGGTGGTGGTTGCCAATATTGGAAAAGACCGACACCCAGGCCATACACTGCGTCACTTTTAATTTTTTTCGTTCAAAAACACCCTTTTGCATCGAAGAAGTTCTAACTGCTTGCACGCCAATGCTGCCGCAAATGCGTCATACACGCTGGAGAAAAAAATGTTATGGGAAACTAAAACTTTCAGCCAAGATATCTTATTGAAGGGGTGAGAATGCAAGGCAGGCTTTTACCACTTTTCATTTTTTCACCAATGGGATGAATGGAGTGATGTATTGAAGGAGAGTGAGAGTGAGTCCAGGAGAGGGCTGACTAACGTTCACGGCGTCGGGCAAGGAGATTCTCTACGTGCAGCTGTTCTGTCTGTGAGATTGTGACGCGGAATACGGATGTGACCAGCGATCGTGTGACCTGTTAATTCGTAACCGCCCCGTGTGCCTGCCAAAGTCACGTAAGCAAAAATACGAAATCTGGTTATTTCAAGTGCCCATTGCCTACGGCTTTAATGTTAGCGGTTTCTCTCGGACAGTGGAATAAGATTCTCTCGTTCTCCCACTGCTTGAATTCATCATCACTCGTTACGGACGGCACTATGTGATTATTTGAATGGTGAAACAAAAGTACCTCGGTCAAGGATGTACAATTTGTTAAATAGAACCCCGCAATTGTTAACAAAGGGATATTGAATCAATCAATTGTATTAGGTATATGTACTTGGTAAATCATTTCATTGTGTCCCAGTGAACCACGTCTTTGAGCAAAGACGTTCTATTGTAAAATCATCTAGCTTTGGCATAATCATTCATTGGTTCACGGTAATACTCACGATTTCTCATCAATGTTCATCTCATCTTTTATCAATGATATGTTGTTTATCCATCTCATCCTTCACCTCATCAGAGGATTATGATACGACTGTTAAATTGATTATTAAATTGTATTTGCGTAATGACATGATTTGGTTTATTGGTTTTTCCCTGTTCATGGTCCGGATTTCCCGATAAGAGTTAGTCATTCTCAATGCCACCTCGTATCTTACGGCGAGCAAGGAGGAGACCTTGTACTGAAGTCGTAAGGGTTTCCTAGTTGTGGTGCATTGGATCACCTTTATTTTCCAGTTGTGGAAGAAGTTGAGTGCTTGTTCTTTATCGGAACCTTCGTAATTATTAAACTCAGGGTTCCCCTATACTGAGGTGTTCCATTTCGGGGTCGTTAGGACAGTGATGCGGCACTGTTCAGTGAATGCGTCATTCCTCCGATGGAAAAAAACGTCGGGACAAGGTGAACCGTTACAATATAAATATATTTTTTCACTATTAATATTACAATATTTATTTTATACTTCTTACAGACACTGAAATTAAAAAATGAAATTCTAATATGGATTCTATTATGACTCGGGAAATATCTCGCTCAAACTACTGTAAGGGAATATATGCTATGAACATACCAACTATGAGACTTCCCCGCCACCTCCATCAACCCCTCCTGTCGACGCCTTCCTCAGAAAATACCCTTCCCCACCCCCCCTTCATCTCCCGCACCAACAAGAACATTTGACCCACCCTCTCTTCCCCCCCCTGTCACAATGAGTACGTATATAACCAACCTTAGCAATAAGAATTTGCAACTAATAATGACGCCGATTGGTCGAAACTAGTTGTAAAGTAATACCTTTTGGTGGAAATGTGCAATTTTTTTCATTTTGCCTCAACCCACTCTCCACTTGAGAAGAGAGTTGAGTTTCTCCTTTATTCTGAATGAGCTACAAAGTTGGGGTTCCTCAGTCTTTACCCCCATGCTTTGTTTACATCTATTATGATTTAAAATTCTTTGAGTTCTTTAACTACCAAATTTAACAAGTTAGCAATACTTGATTTACACATAAACATATGGTGAATATATGAAATAATACATATATCTGAGATAAAAATTCTTAACTCGCAGGTTTCTCCTTCTGCAAATTGTTTCATTCATCTCTTTACGTCTTCATTCTAGAAATACATGTATTATATTATGGTGGAAATATACATTGTGTTTTCACTTCAGTGAGCAGAAACGCAGATTATTCGACATATCTATTTTTACGAACATTTTTCAGCACTGCAGCGCCATTCTAATGAATTAACGCATTTTTACTCCAATTACTACGGTATTTTACCAAAAAAAACGAAAAACAAGAAGGGCAGGTACATAAATTTTATTTTCATTCAATTCCCAAGGAGGGTTTGCTTCTAATACAAATTTTGTGGTTAAATTGGCGTTCATGTTCGGAAGAAAATACTATTTTTCAACATGTTTCACCCTTTTTCGCATTTAATATAATGTAAATTCAAGTATGATTTCTCAAAAATATAGCGTGGAAAAGTAAGATTTGGTTTCTCGTATCAATCAGAGGAAACATTTTAGCCAGCATATGAAAGAAATGACATTGCATTTTTTAAGTCGAAAGCTGCTTACATTCCGTTCGAAATACTCGTTTCGGTTGTGGCCACTATCGGAAGGGACGCCTCACCTCTAAACAGCTTTTCCAAAGCTCCTCTCCAATATAGTCGCCTCAAAGCGGTCTTCATTATGCCAATGCATACACGGCACAGTCCACTGCACCAAAAGCTCCCATCTCGGCCAAAGCTAAGCCTCACAAAGCACATCAACCCCTGTCGCTTGCACCCGAGACGCAGCCGGCGGGTATTAGGAAATCTCTCCGTGTAAATTCCGCTCCGCGGCGTCACAAGGCAGGTGTCGACGAAAGAGCCAAAGGTAAACCAAATACAACAAGTAACTTTCCTGATTTCCACGTATTTTGCTGCATACAACTTATATTCCTCACCTCCTAAGACGAATGTAAATCGGAACTTTCCAATTGCCACCACTTTTCAAGGTCTCATTCACGGGAAATGTTGAGAAATGGCACAAAAAGCAGTTTAGAACATATAAAAAGGCTCTGCAAACGTGTAAGAGGTTGCAACTGGATTTTGAATCTACGGTGATAAGAGAAATTTTTATTTTAACGGAAGCATATGGCCATATTGAAAATTTGATACGTCTAGTGTTCGTAATTCTATGGGACACGATTAAAAATAAGGTTGCGTAAAAAAAAAATCCGCAAATTCCGGCGGATGAAACAGACTTTGGATGAAAGAAAAGTTCAAATTTTCGCAATTTACTCAAATATACAAATTAACTGTATACAAATTTACTCAAATGCTTAACAAAATACTTTGATAACAATGAACACAAAATTAGGATCAAGTAAACTTATTTCCACACATATCTAAAACAAAGGCAAAGCATAATTATGACACTGCGAAAGTGTTGTTACTACGAACAACAATTATTTTTGGGAAGATCATGCACACAATACAACAGTTGTATGGCCTGCGCTACCATGTCTATATGTGATTCTGCTATAATGAATACATACTCAAAAGTATAAACTTTGCTTTCGTAAAAAACGGAGGAAATAAATCCAACGTTTTGACAAGGGAATTAAAAAAACAGCATTGAGAAATCCGAAGATTGGTTTTCTACAGCTCTCCACTCAAATATCCCAACAGACAATCGTTTCATTCTAACTCAAGTCTCCACTTTGACATCCTTCATAATTTTCCCAACTCATTTCTTCCTTGGTCTTTTCCAGTAATTCTTCCGATTCATATCTCCTTCCATTATTGTTTCCAATAGACTGTCGTGTTTCAAGGCCTGGTTACACGGTACATGAGAATTTACAAGTTTCTGTACATTTTTCTGAATGGTTTCATGTACAGATTCTTGTACATTCTCATGTACAAGATCAAGGAATAGGTGGATACACGGTACATTTTTTCGGACAGATTTTCGTACATTTTCTGATGCGCATTATGCGTTTTCGTTTGTTTTTCCTAATTTTAAACCGTAGGTGCGTTATTAAAACCAATTTTTTCCCATGGATACGACACATTTACTTGTCAATTGGCTTGTGAAAATGTGAATGTGTCATTTGCGTCGTCTGCCACCAGGTGTCTCTGTAATGAGGTCAACTTGTACGATTGTCTGAATGGAATTAGAACCGGTTCTATTTTCTGTTCAGACATTCATACAATCGTACATTTTCGCGTGGTTACACGGTGCATTTTCGCGTTCATTCTGACATTCAGACATTTTTACATTTTCTTGTACATTCTAATGTACCGTGTATCCAGGCCTTCAGAATGGGTCGAACAAGTTTCACTCATCTACTTGGGAAAGTTTTCATAATACAACATCTTTTCTCTCCAGCTCTTCGTGAGACAGCTTCATCGGCAAAACCTCTCAATCCATTTGATCTTCGTCATTTTTTAATAACACAGCAACTTCTTTACTTCATATCACCTTTACTCCGAAACTTTTATCGTCCATTTCCCGCCATATAAGAATATCTGTATAGTACGTTCAGTCCTATAAAAGAGCATGAAATTTAACTACTATATGCCCTGTCTAATATAATAGCACAATTGACAGAAATGCAACCAATTTATAACCACGTACAATGCCATTTGGGAAACCACTTGACGGATGAATCCATGATCGTATCCTTTGTTTAAATCATTTGATCATGAAAAAATTGTTTAATTTTCATTTATTTCTAAGCCAAATTAGCTGCATCTTCGCATTGCAACTGCGCTTTTATCTGGTACGGACTCTAGATATTTTAAATAGGAGGAAAAAAAGGATAGATGAAATATAAATATAAAAAGACAAGTGGTGACAAGTAAGCAAAAATCACCTATTCCTAACAAAGAAAATTGGACTAAGAGTCCAATTTCGTGTCGGGTGGTCTGACCACTAAGCTATTCAGCCCTAATGAATATGGGCGGAATAGACGTGGGGTAAAAATCACCAAAAATCCACACAGCAGGCCCGTAGAGTATGCCGGGAAATAGTACTATGGCGAGTTCAACCATCAGCTGAGAAGTAGCGACAAACGCAATAGATGAAAGGAAAGCTTAAACCAGGCAAACTATCAGTAGGAAAGATACACAGCATACGTTTTAAATTCACGCGTAGTCAAAAACAAAGGAGGTATTTCGGCCACACAACGCATTAATTCATACAACCTCTCCAAGACGAAAATAAATGAGTGCAAACAACAGAATAGTCAGAATAATCACCGTGAAATACAGACAGTTGATTTTATTCCTCACGAATCAGATAGAGGAGAGGAGCCTCCAAGGGTATCGACCCCTTAGGAAGGGTGAACGAGGGTAACAAAGAAACTGGTGCCACCATAGCTACCGTAGGGAGGGAGGGACATTTGAGGAGGGCACAGGGACATGGGGGTAAGATTTAGGAGAATATCAACCAAGGATGAAGGATTCATTCAATCCATCTAAACCGGTGAACCCCCATTTATTTGCATGGATTTCCATTTCGGACGCAAGGGGAGAGGCAGAGCTCCTTTGTCAATCTCCAAGCGCACTGATTACCCTTAACCCAGCGACACCCATGACGACGAAGGAAGAATAACATGCGTTTAGGAAGTTTTAGGGAGCTTTTTTTGTCAACAAAACAACAAAATAAGCAAACATACAATTTAGATTAAAAAAACAAACTTCTGTACCTGACGATGCCGTAAATCGGTGAAAAGCACCGTACAATAAAAATGTGTAGAAAATTACAAAATATTATCATTAATCATGAGTACTAGGAATAAGGTAAATGAAGTATTACAAATGAAGTAAAGCCTTTGATAATATGACTGAACTTCTCAGTAATAATTGACAAAACGCAATACCTCGACTTACAAACAGCTCGACATACCAACTTTTCGTGATACGGCCTTTTTTCATTTTAAGCTGTGGTCTTTAGAAACTAAATCAATCGCCAGACACGAAGAATGAAACTTTTCTAAAGCAAAGTATCACACAATACTTGATGTGATCAACAATATAGCAAAATTTACTCCAAGGCGATTACACTTACAGAGATCAAAATGAATTTCAAGAAAAACAAGAAAAACAGGTGATAGTGTCATATTATCACACCTAGGTGATCCACTTGGAGAGGATATAAAAACAATATGTGACTAATTTGTTAATCAATTCACTAATGGCATAGATAAATTGAAAATAATTTGCAATAAACATTTTTGTGCCAGCCACTGTAATAGCAACAAATATTCCATTGTAATACCAGAATGTTCTAATGATTCAGTATCAAAAATTATGGCTAAAATGAAAGTGAAAGCCCCTGGCATAGATAAAATCAGAATGTACGACTTAAAACACAATGAATTGATGCATCCATTAATCGCTAAATTCATAAATATAAGTATTAAAAAAGGTCGTCTACCAGCAGATCTAAAAACTGCATTAGTTAGACCAATACATAAGGAGGGTTCATTTAAAGATTTGAACAACTATAGACCAATTTCAATACTCCCATCATTAAGTAAAATAGTAGAACAGTACGTTGCACAAAATTTGATTGCCTTCATAAATAAATATCAAATTATTAATGAACTTCAGTTTGGTTTTCAAGAAGGAAAAGGGACAAGGGACGCTTTAGAGTTGTTCTCAGATATTGTTAATTTGAACCTTGATAAAAGAAATGAAATAATTGTGACCTTTATCGACTATAGCAAGGCTTTTGATACGGTGAATATTAAAATTCTACTTAATATCTTATATAATATAGGCATCAGAGGCAATATTCATGAATGGTTCAAAAGTTATCTTACAGGACGACATATCATAGTTAAACTAGATGGCAATATGAGTTACAGGAAAATTATAAACTATGGTGTACCGCAAGGATCCATATTAGGTCCAATTCTCTTCACAATCTATATAAATGGATTGTTTTCGTCTATTAACCATAGTAAAATAATATCATATGCTGATGATGTAGCTTTAATTAGTGTGCACAAGGACTTTGATAAAGCACAGCAGAACATGCAAAATGACATAAATTCCATTGCGCAATGGTCACATGATCACGATCTACGAATCAATAATAAGAAATCTAAA
Source organism: Pyrrhosoma nymphula (assembly GCA_963573305.1). NCBI lineage: Eukaryota > Metazoa > Arthropoda > Insecta > Odonata > Coenagrionidae > Pyrrhosoma > Pyrrhosoma nymphula. Next base: position 52,151,989 of record OY754333.1, read on the forward strand.
GTTTTACATATTGTTAGCAAAATAGATAGACACAAATTTATAAATTTAACTATGCACGATCATGATTGTATGCACCGCAACTATCAAATATCAAACTGTAGATGTAAAAGAATGATTCAAGTAGATAAATACAATTATTTGGGTGTCATTATTGATTGTAATTTCAAATTTGGTGAACATATATTAAAAATCAATAAAAAGCTAAGAAAAATATCTTACCAAATGTATCATATAACAAAATATATTACCACTGACATTCAAATACAGGTTTATTATGCTTTGTTTGAATCGGTAATAAGATATGGTCTGACAGTGTGGGGTAGCACTACTAATATACATAAAAAAATTTTGATTAGCACCCAAAATCGAATAATAAAAACAATTTTCAGATGTAAATATAATTTAGGAAGTGATGTGGGATTATCTGATGTTAATGAGATCTATAAAGACATATGTGTACTGCCCGTAGATAAGCTATTTGAATATGTACTCATTACTGAAAATTATTACAGTAAAAAATATAGGTTAAAAAAAGACTTAAAAGATACAATGCAATTAAGATACAAGGAATTATATGATATTCCAAAATCATACACAAACTATGGTGATAGAATGTTAAGTGTGATTATACCTAAACTTCTTAATTTTGTAAATATTAAAATACCAAATATAAGTACTATCTCACAACTGAAAAGAGACTGTAAGAATTTATTGTTAGAAAAGCAATGAAGAAATTGATCGTCATTCTTCATAATGCATGTAAAAGTGTAACGTGTACAATTTATTATATCGCCACCAATGCTCTGTAATATTTTTTGTACTCACAAGCACCTCCTGACGAGCCAGAGGCTCAGGAGGACTTATATTGTATTTATATTGTATTTATGCTGTATCTCTGTTTTAGAATCATTAAATGTGTTTATATAAAAAAAATTGTTTTAAATTTTATTACGCTACTGAATCTGAGAACGGATCAATTTCCCATGAATAAAAGGTAAAACCGGGTTACGAGATACGTAGAGCGGGCAGAAACGAATTAAGTTCACAATTCTCGGTACGGCAGCATACTTATTTGAGACTTTAACCTCTTTCTTTCACGCCCTACTCTGATAACACCCTCACAACTCATTGTAGGTATTTATTTGCGATTAAAAAAACCATACCTACTAAGGTGATTAATTAACTCTATTTTAAAAATAGATTAGATAGCATACGAACAAACCGCCGTTTCATCTGTGTGTCGGAACTCTCTCAATAAAAAAAATAAATTCCATGTGGAGCTATTAGCTGATCCAAATCCCACGGAAAAGTTCTTTTATTTTTGGGCAAATACGGGAAGTGATTTTTTAAAAGTAAGTACCGTTTTGAAATTCGGTCATTGCAGTGCTGCGGTCGGCATTTGGCGCATGCGTGCTGTGTATCTACATCTGTTAGGAATCCACAAATGCTATTACGGAAACATTCGACCGTGTTTACGTTTCTTTGTGAGTATTTATAATGCCTCCGCCTATTGAGAATCCTGCTGACGGTGAAATACGCGCTGTGGTTCGTTTTCTTAGTGCTTAAGTCGTGAATGCGGCTGAAATTCATCGTCAGATCAGTGAAGTTTACGGAGAAAACATTATGAGTGGTGGATTGGTGCGGAAATGGGTTAGAGCCTTTAGAGATGGCCCAAAATTGTCGAAGTTGTGTTCACGTTGGGTACCGAAAATATTGACTTCTCCATGACAATGCCCGTCCACAAATGGCTAATCAAACTCAAGGTCTCATCGGATCATTTGGCTGGGAACAACTTGATCACCCTCCGTACAGTCCCGATCTAGCGCCCACTGACTACCATCTGTTTTTGTATTTGAAGATGATACTGGATGGACAGCGCCACGACGACGATGATGAGGTCAATACGACCGTGTTGCAGTGGCTGTAAAATCAGGCGGCAGACTTCTATGAGGATGGGATTCAAAAGCTAGTTCTACGATACGATAAGTGCCTTAATATTAGTGGAAATTATGTAGAAAAGTAGACTAAAGCTTAAATGTAAAAATAAAATTGTTAAGAAAAGTATGGTTGTTTTTTTTATTCCAAAACGGTATTCACTTTTTTAAAAACACGCCTCTTAACTCGTGAAGAAAGTGGCGGATATTTTGATATCATTAGGAAGATGAAATGAGATATTTTTCTATACGAGACCACATTGATTGGATTCATACGCAGTGATTTTTTTAGCTGACAATACCCAAAAAGGAGTCTGAAATCGTAACTAAGAGTCTATAGCATGACGGATATTCTAAATAGGGGAAACAGGAGAATGAATGCCAGAGCTGGCGGATGAGGAGATGTCAATGGAAAATCTACCGCCAAGGGTGGAATATACCGAGATTCTGCATTTTTTAAATAATTAAGGCTAAGGCAAAGAATAGTGAGCTTTCTCCGGGAAACAACTACCTATAATATATTGAATATTTTGCCTCTCAGGCATTTATTTATTTATAAAGTACTTAGAATATTTTATAACAGAGGAGGACAAAGGAATAAACCGTGCCTTCATAAATTAAGGCTTAGAAATAACACCAGTATTGCAGTTCCGAGGCCTAATGTTGAAGCTTATAAACATTCATACATTTATACTGCACCTGAATTATTTAATAACTTGCCTAGAGAAATATCTTCTATGCAAAGTGAAGCCAGATTTCTTAACCTTCTAAGAAAATGGTTATTGACGCAAATAGATATAGATAATATTCTTTAATGTTAAAGTACCTCCCACCAAACATGTCATTAATATCACTATGTAATTATTTTTTCACTATTTCCTAAATTGTTACTTGTTTTGTATTATTCTATTGTTAAATGCATTAAGTCTATGAATTTAAATTTATGTTATATTGAGCATACGTTTTGTGTAAATTGCTAGCCCATTAAATATATTTATAAGTTGTTAAATTGACTGCTGCTGAACACAGCGTAATTAATGGATGGCAACCACAATACAGGTTTCTTCAGGGGTGCCTAATTTCACCAAAACAATTGTTTAATGGAAATTTATAATTTATTGTGTGAAATAAAATATTATTATTATACTCAAAGGGATGGCACGAGGGACGGTAAAAGGGACCGCTCAAATTATGAAAAAAGTGACAGGGATCCCTATCACTGCAGCTACCTCTGAACGTGATCGCGAAAACCTTCATTTTGGTCCATCATTTGAGCTATCACTTGAGCTATCATTGGAGCTATCCCTGAGAAGGGACGGAAAAAATTATCGCGTGAATCAGGCTTAAGCATGTAACGACTAGATTTTTCGGTGCTGCCTTCGAAATTTAGACGAAATTATATTGAAATGTTCATTTTCGAATAATGGACCCGGCGTTTTGTTAGCAACAATTATATTAAAAAGAAATACATTATTTCGCGTTTAGAGGAAAATCGATACATATGTAATCGAAACTATAACGAAATACATATCATGTGACATAAGGCTACGTACTAACAACCATTGAATCGCCATAAAACCAAATCGGTATGATGCAATATTTATCACTTTAATCCATATGATGATAACACGCATGCAAAGTTTCACGCAAATCTGTTCATAAAAGAAACTCGCACCAACCATTATAAGATCAAATGGACGAATAGGATCAGAGATGAGGTAGAATGGTCGAGGAGAAAAGCACGTGGGGCACTATGAGAAACACAAGGTACAGATGGCCGCAGTTTGAGACCCAATGATTTCATAAGGAGCATAACAGAGAGGAAAATAGATTGAGTCCCACGAGGAAGTCCAATGGACAAACATGCAAACAGTAACGGGATGTGAAACGAGAGAGGAACAAGGTCATAAAAAGAGGAGGGGACATGGTAGAATGGAGGGGCGGTGTTGACCAATCCTCGGAATGAACGACTAATGAGCATGTCAAATTATTATGAACTTCATCCAAAAAGGATACATTGACAGCTTGGTATTTTGCTTGATCGAACGAGGATATTTATCGTAAGCGAGGCCTTGAATCAATAAATGGAATATGACGATGAGGGTTATTATGCATTTAATCGAAGAAATTATGAAGCGAAATTTATTTCCTTCCCAAGAACGAACGCATCGTCGAAAGAAAAATGTTGCCATTCTAATAAAAAAAAGTAAATTTCTTTTCTACCGGAGCATCGAATCTATTTAAGATTGATTTCTCATGTCTGGCGCAGACGTCGACATTCAGAACCGACAGGAAATAGGTTGATCGGCATTTGGGAACGGGATGAGAACGCTTTCTCCAGTCTTTTATTGGGTGGGACTCAACGAAATTCAATAGAACGCTCCCGCTCCAATTTCTACTTTTATTGAGATCTCCGTTCTCATTTTGCATGCTCTACCGATTACTAAGTATTTTCTACCAATAATATATATTCCACCTCATTTAATACTATTTGGTAAAAGAGAAGTGTACAATTGGCACACACTATTCAAAAGTACACGCAAAAACCTCCAAACCAAACGCTTAGGTCATAAAGCTGAGTATTTAACTTCATGATGCGGGCGTAGACTGATTGTCCATAACGGCACAGCAAAATTATTTTTACAAAATTGGGAAAGTTTAATAATGCGCCTTAGATATGCACGTGGCTTCAAAAACTACCTGTCATAAAATATTTATTGGTCGATTAACCATTTTTTCCTTGTAATAGCAATAGCCCAGGCATGAAAGAGAAATTGAAACAATTTGGAACAATTTTCGTGTGTTTGTTTATTCATAGTTATTTCTCCAGCTAAGGTGAGCTGGAGTAAAAAAGATAAATGGTAACTGAATAATACATGCATGACCTCCCGTAATCTGACTGAAGTCAGAGGATCTACACTTGAGGAGGAAATGGAAAACGTTCTGATTCAGAAGCTGCACGGGAAAGAACAAACTAACGTATGTACGCAAATTTAAAAAATGAGCCATTATTCCAAAGATGATTGGTAACAAACAAAGATAGTCAGCATTTATCCATATAATAGCAAAGAAAGTGGCAGTAAACAGGTTTGTTCAAGTAGTGACGTCTAAACGACGTTAAGTTTTAACTCTCCCCTCACTGTTCATTTTTCACTGTGCTGTATTTGCCAAGAAAAATCCCAACTATATGAAACTATATCCAGAAATAATACATATCTAAACTCCTATACCCTCGCACAGTGCCAACGTGGACCCCAATATGACCCGTACCCGTACGTGGACCCATCTCCAAAATATATAACTATATCCCTCAACAGACCAGAAAATTAACTTTACCGAGTTTTCAACATAACTTAAAAACACTTCTTGGAAGAAGACATACTATGATTGAAGGACTTCTTCAGCGATTAACTTTGCATATGCTTCTATATCCTATTTTATTGTGATAATTTACAATATATTGTTTCCTGGATGTATATCAAAGATGTTGTGTACCCTCCGGCTATTTTGACGTGTTCCATGTCATGTGACTCAAGAACGAATAAAGAATAATAAATAAAGAAACAAAACCGATGATGTAAAGGGAAAAACGATTGCAAAAATTGTGAAATCCAGGACGTGCTGTACAATATGAGAAATGAATTACCGCATTTCTGGTGCTTCATTCCTTGATAGATTGTTTTATTAAGCCTGAAGCTTCTTGATTTACTGGTTGTGACTTGCTTAAACATTTTCGAAGGATCACAAAATAGCTTTGAATTCATCTGGAAAATATTACTCTTGTGATTATCAACCTGAGACGCTACTAGTAGGATTTAATAAGGCAATAGCGAAATAAAGACACGAATAAGAACAAAAACAAAGAGACTGTTACAATAAAAACGCAAGAAATGTTGTAAATGTTGTTTCTCCATTAAAAAAGACAGTTATTGCAATATATATTACACAAACCAATCAATAAAAGCCTTTCTCTTCACCAGATCTTTTATTCTATTATATTAACCAAAACGACCCGGGAAAAATATTTAAGGCTTTTAGATGAGCTAATAATCTTCAAGGAAATCATGATTCTTACTCATTCTAATATATCACAACGTTCCTGCAGTATTTTTTTTTCTTTTCCCATCGTGTCTGGCAGCAGGTGAGTCGTAAACACAAAATATTTTTTTTTTCTATTTCCAAAGCCCTTTGAAAAGGTCTTCCTTATGCAGTTGTTTGAGTCACAGGCTTATGTGATGCCATTTATAATTATTAATTGTGATTCTCTCGATAAAACTAAACAAAATGGATACTGCCGCATTGCCGCCGCATCATCACTTTTTTAATAAAAATAAACTCGAGAGATAGTTCAAGCGTCTGAAACAACATTTCCGGGACGTTTTTGTCTGTGCGAGGGTTTAACTTTTTTATATTTTCCAGAAATCTCTTTGATCAATACAAAATAGATTAAGCGAGAGATGTTTTCGCATTCCTTTGAGTGATTAAAGAAAAACTTGCATCTCTCCTTTTCAGAGTTTTGATAAATATTTCATTGTTACGAATCCAACTTTGCCGGTTTTTTTTGTTGAGAGATTGAACGTCACATTCGCGCACTCTCTGTGTTCGGGAATAAATTGCTTTTTTAACACTCTAATGTCAGGCCCATGGACATGGATTTTACGTGGATAGGCCTGCGTTACCGGGTAAAAAAGAGGAATATGTATTAAATTAACTCTCATTTAAGTGATTTGCATTGCAGCAGAGTTTCTAACGAACTGGAATATATAGGCCATATGTACACGCGTCAACCTCAGGCATTTATCACTACTTAGTAAAGGAGAGGAAATGAACATTACATTTTTTTAAATCACGCGATCCACAACGGCATCTTAATTGTCTGACGTTCACCGCACAAGATGCGTTCTCTCATCTTCGTGTATTTCAGCAGGATGGATATAATCGCACCAGTTCACTGTCTTCCACCAAGTAAGTACCTACTAACCATTATGTTCTGTTAATTTGACTAACCAGACGAACTCCAAGAGGAAAACAATTAATTAAATGGCAGCGATACCGTTTAGGGACGTCACCCGCCGCGTTTCCGAATTGTAAATTCCGATTACGCAGTAGCGTTTTGAAGCTGCCAAACGTGAAAAATGTTTAGCAAGAAATATTTTCAAAACAAGACAGTCTTTTATCGACAAAATTTAGGTCCTGTCTATTTAAGAGTATGAAGTTAGCATGCAAATAGTTTTTAAAAATATACCAATCCCCTTTAGCGGGCGTCGAGTTGCTTGCGTCACCGTCTTGAAGCGCATGCCACGTCAACTTTACGACGCCATCTCACCTGTTTAACCATGGAATTAGCAGTCATCGGCGTTAGAGCAAACGACTCTCTCCGTAGGTGAAATGAAGCAATAACCTACGCATTTGCCAACTGTATATTGGCACTCAAATGGTGTATATTACTTGTAGAAGAACTATAGTAAATATGTGCATTTCTTCATGAAAGAATACGCGGAATTTCATCTTACCGGAAGGCTTTCCGTTAAGCAACCAACATTATCCGAAGCATATGATTCAGTGCAGTAACATAAAATGAATAGGTAAAATAATTTCCAGCTTTTTAATAAGGTAGAAGATAAATTTCCTCCTACCTTTCGGTGCTACAGCCTTAAGCAGCACAGGACACAGGCATCGCAACACTGCGCCATGGTTGTATGAAACTCGAATACACAAATCCGACGCAACATTAAGGTAATAGCAAACCACGAGCATAGAGAAAATCAGTTACATCAGCCGAGCTTAAATATTTAGTTAGCCATCTCTGCCATCTGTATACCGCCAAAACAATTACTTGAGAACTGCTGTAGCGGCGTGTAGATGACTTTGTTACTTACAAGATCGCAGAAGTCCATTGAATTACCACTTTAACACTACCACGTTTTTTCAACTTGTGATAGCCCGTAATGCAACAAATATTACTTATTCCTACAAAAATAAAGGTCGTTCCTCTTTCCCCCAGAAACCTAAACGGGGATGAGTAGCCAAAAATGGCCGACGTCGCAATTCCCATCTTGGAAATGTTCGCCGCGTCGACTCCATCCGTGAAGGAGTAGTGTTAAGACTTCCATCCAGGGGACTCTGTGTGATCGCAACGCCCCATTGAGTTCAGTCAACTCAATGAAGTCTTCTAGATTGCATTCTTAACACTTAGTTATTATGCGGAATTCCAGAGGACTCTGGCAGCGCCGCACCGGTGACTCCTCTGGTGTACAACTTGGTAACTCAATGGGTTGATCAACATCACCTACATATAAAGACCTCGCACAGAACCTGCCTTGCGCTGTGACGTCAGAGCAGTTAGTCCGAAAGCCGGTGATGGCCAGGGCCAGATCACTTGTGAGATGCAGCCGAATGCCTATAGGTGTCAGCGCGGTAGTCGCGCCTCTGGCGGCGTGAAATATTCCAAGTATGTACATATATGCAGGAAAATCGCCCGTTTGTGATTTAAAAAATGCTGTTTGAAAATTCCAAGAGGCCCTGAGCCTAACAAAAGAAGAACTGTATTTCATTGCGCATAGAAGGCAAAGGAGAACATCGACGAGCAGATGACAACACGTTTGCTACCAAGAAATGAATATTCTCTAAATATATCGGTTATATATTAACTGGCTTAACATTTTAAAATCTATCGTCCATTTTGCTGTTTATGTGACTAGAGGTTTGACGTGCATTGCTTTCATTCTGAAGTGCTCTTCGTAAATTTATTTGTTGGATAAGAGAATCTAACGATCGTACATCGCCAAGCTTTACTGAAACAAGGTAATTTTTCTTGATTAACTTTTCATTAATGATGTGTGCATTAAAATCGTACTATTTTTAAAGTGATTTAATAAACCGTATATGTAGCTATTAAAAGTTCACTTTTTATTTGATATAGTTTAGTTTAATATCGTAGATACACTCAATTTTCTACAGATTAATCTTTATTTTATAATTGGAAGATTATTGTTTGTTGGTTAGAGTAGGTATATTTCAAGGGTCGACTATCATTATACGATAATTTTAATTTTCATAAGTCTACACTTCCAACTCTGATCAATGAATTGTGGATGAAGAAGACAATTAAATCAATCTATCTCATTGAAGATGTGGAGGTTACTAAGGTGGTAATACTGAAAGTCTCATAACTGAGAGGGAGGAAGAGTGCAGCAAGAAGAGAGAGTGAAGGATGAGGAAAGGGTTTGGAAGAGGAAATTCTCATGGGAAGGTGAAATGTATATGATTTAAGGCTTACACAGCTGAGCTTTTTTCAATTTCAACTTAGACCATGGGAGGATTTGTGAAATTTCATTTCATTATTTCAACTGTGGGTATTAGTTGTTTAAAGTACATGCATGAATGCCTCTCTTTGCTCATTTATCATTTGAGAAATGTGCCTTTGAGCAATGCCCTTAACTTTGAACCATCCATATTTTTATGATAAAGGGACTTGAAAAATGTCTGTGATAGCATTTAAGGTTAAGTTGGAACTTGGAATTCACTTTTAACTTTGTTGCTGTGGTCAAGTCTAATGAATCTCAAGATATGGAATACGGTTGCCTGAACGGACACACGTTTATCGATATTTTCTAAGATTCTTATTTGGGTATCCTGTAATATTTACCTAAGAAATTATGGTAGTATCAGAAATGATTCGATAACTTCAAAAAGAAGTGCATCTCGAAAACTTCTAACTTTAAAAAAAATAACACCATCGTAGTTTTTAAATAATTGAAAATTATGTATTATTAAATCTCATTATAATTTGTACCTAATTATGACTGAAATAAAATATTTGTGATGATTTGATATAATCTCTATGAAAATAGTTCCTGTTTTTTCTTTCCTACCTCTCCTATAATACTCGTACCAAGATGTTACCATCGGATGAGATTTGTGGATTGGGACATGTGAGTATTCAAATCAACAAAGTCGATATGAATTTCATTTTGCTTAAAAGGTATTTCTGTGTGGTTCTTGTAATCGCTAGCAAGTAATTAAAAATCATTGTGTCCGTAGCTGAAAGAATGTAAAAAAGGTTGATTATGAAATGCCTTGTCGCGCTTTCAATAAGAGGGATATCGGACTAAGTCTGTGACGTCACTCCGTAGTGGCACGGCTTTATTTATAGGTGGTGTTGGTTGAATCCAATCACACTTATTCCCCGGAAATGGAAAAGAAAGATTGAGAGAACGATTATGATGAGAATGTCACCTCTACGACTGAGCATTCAGGATCCTCCTCTATTGGTCCATTCCCCAGACGACGAGAAATAATGTTTAATGGGAGCTTACAAGAATACGATCCACGAGAGGAAAAGGATATTGCGAGATGCCTCACATTGTGGGTCTCAATAACTTCATTCCGTTCCCAATGGAGTGATGCCTCTCCATTATTGTTCCGAAATGCTGCGAACGATGATTGCCCTCATCCTGGAGAGCATTTAATTCAACCGTGTTCTTCAAAACAGTTTACCTAAAGATGCGGTATCATGTAAAGATGCGGTATCATCTACCGTAATGAAGGCTTACATTACTTACCCTTTCACAATGTGGGTTCGAACATTTTAATAATGACCATAGTTCTATGACTTAAGTCCCATGAATCTGTATGCAGTATTACAGTATAAATAAGAGTACACATTTTCTATTTCATACATATAGGGTGAATGGACATTCCTACTAAAATAAGTAAATAATTGATATATTAAAATTAAGATAACAAAAACAGTAAGAATGCATTAAAGGATGCAAAATTGATAACATTATTTTTCATTGCGATTATGATATATACTTCCATATAATTATGACGATATGAATATTGTAAATGAAAAGTTTAACTTGCATATTATAAATAAAAGTATAACAATGTTAAGCAAATTCCACGAAGTCACGGCCGAGACAACGGAGTACGAAATGAATATTTTAAACTGGTTAATATCATCTAAATTGATAATTGTTATCGGGAACATAATTCCAAACTCTCTAGGCTGAATTTATTGGTGATATATGGTTCGTAATGGTACTACATTTGGGTTATCTCAACGCATCTTCGTGTTCTGACAATTTTTTATAAATTGCATATGTTTTTATGATCCTCTCATATAAGTAATAAGGCGCATTCCAAGATAAAAAAAATTCAAATAAAAAATAGAGTAATTATTGTCCTTTTCCTTTGCAGTTAAATTTAAAGCACTTTACCCTAAAATAATATAACGTAATTTGTTCATATGTTTTAACATTTAATGCAAACTTTACATCAGAGTTAAATCACATTTTATTTTTAATTTACTATACAGTTCATCAGTTAAGTTGGATCATCAGTAAGAAGTAATTAAGATATGGCATAAACAATTAGAGAATCGATTTCTCACGAACTTTCCAGAAGTATTAAATGCTTAAAAGTTGCGCCCAAGTTTAATAACATTTATTGGAGAAGTGAATTCGTACAAGGATAGATAGGATAAGTTGCGAGGAGAGAAAAACGAACTGAGAGGTATTAAACATGGTGGAGGAGGGAAGAAGGTTTGTGGGGTTGATTGTAGAGATGATATAGGACGGGGTCAAAATAATACCCTTCGATTCACCGTGAAACTCACGTGATTTGAATGTTTCAAGTAATCCTAGCCTTACGCGTGAAACCTCCGACCTCTCTAAGTTTGGTTTCTAAGGGACACCATTCACCCAACCCTACCCGACCGAACCCAATCCAACATCTGTTCTCACAATTCTCCGGTCCAACTTCCTTTGCCGCATCAATCTCCCATCCGTCACCCCTCTGTCACCTCCCCCACCACCAATCCCGACCCTAGAAATCCCTGCTCTCTCCGACCCTGCGAGTCTTATCGGAACCCAGAAGGGCTCGCATTCCAAGTCCAGACCATCCGGGAAAAGGGACCAGACGCCAAGGATTAATGTCTTCGACGATTGAGAAAGAAGAAAGAAAACAGATCTCTAATCCGATATTATGTTACCACAATTATGGCATTCAATTCATTTTCTAACTAATTCTTCAATCAACTTTACATCCGTCACCTATCCATCAACTCTCTTTTAATGTTTCGACGTAATTACTGTATCTTTACCGTCATGACGTCGCAGCCTTTCTTTTCATATCTTCCACCTTGAATATCCACAATGCATCACCACACAACACTAATGAATTCAAACTGCGCCATCTGAGTTCACGCACTCTGTCTTCAAAACGTGTTTTGCCATTTCAATATCGTTTTTTCCTTGGACCAATCATATCCCTAAGTCAATGATGTTATTTGCTCTCAGGGTTTCCTTATTCATCGGGAAAGTAGTTATTGTACTAGTTAGAGATAAGTATGCCCCGTCACAGATTTCGCGAACTAAAAAAAATTCACAGGGAACTAACCTTCGCCGTCTGGTTCATATACAAATTCCGAATCAGACGCCTGTCCCTCCAATGGACCCCTAATTTCTTCAACACTCCCATTAATTTCGTCAATTCCATCAATTCAAACGCTTTCTCGAAATTTACGAAGCATGCAAAAACATTCTCCCCATACTCTAGGTTTCTTTCTACTAGCGTCCTCATCACCACTATAGCGTCTCGCGTTCCCGTCCCTCTCCTAAACCCGAACTAGTCGTCACCCAGGTATTCATTTGCCTTCTTCTCTAGCCTTCTGTTTAGAATCCTCAGAACTACTTTGGCCGCGTGGGATATTAAGCTTATTGTCCTATAGTCTTCGCAAGTTTTTGCCTTACTCTTTTTCGGTATAGGAATTAGTACAGTCTTCGCGAAGTCTTCCGGCCACACTCCATGCTCATTAATCCTACGAATAAGCGCAAAAAGTTTTCCTCTTCCGTTCTTCCCCATGCTCTTTAAAATCTCTGCAGGTATGTCATCTATTCCCACCACCTTATTCCTTTTCATGTCTCGTAGAGCTCTTTCGATTTCGCTATCTAGGATACTTGGTCCGATGCCGTATCTGTTGATATCGTCTTCTCTTCCTATATCTAACCTATTGGGCCTTATTTCTTTACCATACAGCTCTTCAACATACTCCTTCCAATTTTCCTGGATCTCTTTCGGTTCTACGATTACCTTTCCCATCTCGTCTCTTATCGTTGTAATTTCCATTCCCTTATTACCACCTGTCAGTTCCTTTACTTATGAAACGTATTAACGCTGGAAAATAAACTGGAGTTGATTGAGTGCTTTGAACGAGAAAAGATATCCATGTGGCTGATACAAGAGAGGTTTAAGTGTGGAAAGACGCAAGTTTATGAAGTAATTGAGAAGAAGGACGAAATCAAGAAAGAGTTTGAAAGAGGTAGGTCCTAAGAAACGTATTTCTTCATATCCCAATCAACAATACTTTGCAAACCAAAACAACATAAAATAATTGTTGTTTCTGTCTATTATTTTAGGCCTAAGTTTACATTCAAAGAGGATAACTCCTCCCTGTGAATTTTAAGAATAAAACAAATTAGTTTTGGAATGGTTTGTGCAAGCAAGATCGTGGAATATTCCTTTTTCAGGTCCAATGGTGCAAGAAAAGTCAAAGGAGTTTGCAGTCTCTTTAGGAAAACTAGTTTTTAAGGCCTCGAATGGTTGGGTGGAGAGCTTCAAAGCAAGGCACAATGTTGTTTGGAGCAGCGTTATCGGCGAGTCGAACGACGTGGATATGTAAAACGTAGAGGACTGGAAAGGCATAGTTAAGAAAAATTTAAAGACTATAACCATGTGATGTCTATAACGGGGATCCTTAAGTCCTTGGAAACTGGATTGTTTTTAGGGCACTTCCGTCAAACATTGTGCGTTAAAGGAGAAAACTGCAAGAGTTTGTATGTATTTCCGAGTTCTGTTTCTTGAAATTAGTGCATTATCGGAATAATTATTTGGATTTACTCTTATTCTTTATTCTGTAGGAGGGAAGCATTCAAAGGAGCGTTTGATCATTCTTATTTCTGTAAATATGGCAGGGGAGCTCCTAAAGCCTCTTGTCATTGGAAAGTCAGCTCAACCACGATGTTTGAAACAATTTGGGCTTTGAGAAGCTACCAGTCACATGGAGACATAATAATAAAGCATGGAACACGGCTTTAATCATGGAAGAGTGGCTGAAAAGTTTCAATGCCGAAATGAAGAGGAAAAATAGGAAAGTCATACTTTTCCTCGATAACGCAACCTGCCACCCTAAAATTCACCTTACGAATGTTGAGCTAGCCTGGCTTCCGGCAAACACAACTAGCATCACTCAGCCAATGGATCAGGGGATAATTAGATCGCTGAAAGCACAATATACAAAGTACATGATGCGATCATTATTAGCTGCTGGAGATACTGCGAATACAGTGTCGGAGGTGATGAAAAAAATATCAGCGCTGAATGCCATAAATTGGATTAATTTGGCAGTGAAAGATATTAAAACATCAAAGGTCAAACAATGCTTCGCTAAAGCTGGATTTATGCCACTACTGGTCCCCGAGGCAGGTAAGGAAAACAAATTCCATCAAATCATATCAACAATGCAAATGCATATTTAAGCACTTAAAGGAATATAGATATAGACAGGACCTTTTCTATTTCACAACCAATGGGCGATCTAAGCGAATTACAGCAGGCTATAGGCAATAACATGGATGCTGAGAGATTTGTAGACTTAGACAACGATCTTCTGAGGAGCGATGAAGATGTCTCGCTGACAGACAGTATGAAAGTACCAGACAGTACCAAGCCTGTGAATCCGACGAAGAAGTAAATAAAACCATAATATGTGATGAAAACAAAAAGTCCTATAAATAAATGTTGGTTTCTTTCAAAGAATTAGCAGAATGAGGTCTTACCAAAGGCAACACTGATTTATTTAATATCTTAAACGGGGCTATCGGCAACGTAGAGAATTGTATTAAACAGGGAAAAAAGGAAAAACAGACAAAAGTGACGGATTATATGCGTATTTTAAAGACCATTTTTTATGTTAACTAGTAAACAGATAAACAAATTTAACCACAATGTGATAATGTTCTTTCATGATTTCGTCTACAAGTAAAATTAGAGTGAAACCAATCTTTTAGACGACGCATGTTATGGGAGTGAAATGCTTTTCAAGGTCTTTTTCGAAATGTGAGACCCTGGGTTAAGCGGAAAACTGTCTTATCCGGAAAAAAATGACGGCACCGAGAGATTCCGCTTAAGACAGGTTTCACTGTATAAGTTTTTCACATCTTGCTGTGCATTTTCCGCAAGTATATTTTTTCATCTTGAACATTATACCATATATTTATTCCCTTTAAATGCTTGTACCTGACACTGATGCCTTTTTTTAATGTGTGCACCTGAAATGGAAGGTGCTGGCCCTGGCTGTGACTTGATATACTCACTACATAATTATTCAGCTAGCGTCAAAATGAATTTATGGTGGCGGATATTTTGTGAAGTGACCTCTTTGTGTATCACCCATGCGTTAATAGAAGCTAAATCTAGGTTATTGTATAAAACTTGCGCAGGCCATCGGCGAGATCCAGCGCGCGTGGTGTATTTCCCTGCCATTTGGTCCAGTATATCTACTCCATACTTTGTGGGGTTGTAGAAACTGACTGAGTCTGGTAATCTTTTTTCTGTACTAATTCTAAGCTGGGATGCATGGTACTCAGAACCAATAGGTGTTTGATTTTCTTACCTTGGTATACTGTCATTGTAATATATTCAGGTTTTAGGACTGTGGTAGCGTACAACTTAGCCTTTGACGTCCGAAGTACTTCAGGGACATCACGTCTGATTCTATTCATTGCGCCGACATTACTAATGCTTTTCTCCTTTAATTCTTTAGCCAAAGTTAGTGACGTGAGAAAATTATCGGTCGTGGCATTTCGTCCTGAGTTCAGGAACGGACGAAGTAAACGTAAAACAACATTTTCGGGGAGACTTTCGTTCAGCGGGCTCAACTCATCTTTCCTCAAATACGGAAACCCATTGCAGAAATATTTGGAATTAAAATCTGCTAATACCCAAAACTTTATTCCAAATTTGTCAGGTTCATTTGCCATATACTGTTTGAATCTATACCTAGTTTAAGTGGGAAAAAGCTGTTCGTCTACCGTGAGGTATTCACTTGTACTATAGAAAGCTCTGCAACTGTCTACAAAGCTATTCCATATTTCGGACATCAATACAAATTTATCTGTAGTGAGTCACTGAGATCTTGTACTCCCAACATCAACACCTAAGTAGGTACTTCATAAGCGAGCGGAAAATGCTTCGTGACATTGTCTTAGGGAAAAACATTGGCCCCCATTCAGTAGACCATAGCATATCATAATCTAGCGAACCACAACCATATGCTCCTCGTCCGTACATTAGGGCAAAAATAGCTTCAATTTCCTCAACAGTTGTAGCCCAATCTCCCTCACCCAATCGCAATGCTTCTGCTTTAGTGCATACTTTGATATGCCGGATCATACGTTCATCAATCAATAAACGCCATGCGCTAGATACGTTCTCTGTAGGCACTCTTCGTTTGACTTGTGGTAATGGTCCCGGATTAAAAAAAATAATATTTTGACTCGCAAGCCTACCGATCGTGTTTACGCCACTTGGGGTCACAACCCACTCATTGAGTCCATCCCTACTAAATAGCCGAGTTCCGACTGCTGGAGCAAACGAACTTTCTTTTTCACGCCCTCAACCCTCCCGCCCCCTTCCCGTAGTGCACTTCTTGGAGCGAGACAACCCTCACCGCAAGCATGTTCGAGGTCAGCATCACTGTGTAGTTGGAGATTCCCTTGAATTGCGGCAGCAGCGGTTGGCACACTGAAGTCTCTTGCACTTTCGCTTCCAGAACTTTCCGTTGTCCTCTTCCTCGTCGTCTTCTTCCCCACTACCAAGCCTGACCTCCTGAGCACCGATGCCTTAGGAGAAGTGAGGAAATGTATGCATATACTGCCCAAAATTATGAAGAGAAAGACGGCGAACGATTTTGTAATGATTTTCATTTGCTTACACCCTCCTTCTAATATACAGGAAGGTATACCGCTATTGAAAACTAACTCACCAGAGTCAGAAACGGGTGCTTCCGAATGATGATCTTTCAGATACACTTGTGTCGAGGCATCACCGTCTGAATTACCGCTCCCACTTTCAGCAATGTCACTTGAAGTGTCAGAGAAGAAAGTAATTCCATCATCCGAATCAGCATGTACTGGGTTGAGTTCGTCTATCTCAGAATCGTTTTCTGATAAGTCTTGCAAAATTTGCACAAGTTCTTCCGCAGTAAGACTTTGTCGCCGGGACATGTCTCAGAGCATCGGGGTTTTGCTCCTACCCAATGCGCGGTCAAAGCTCGACTGACCGTATAGGGAGAAAAAAATGGACGAAAAGTGTGGTGTAAAATAGCACATCTCGCGTCCCTTACAATAAAACAGAATTCTGGACCTATTTCCAAGTGGTTTTATGTGTGTTCCTTGAGACAATGCTGAGAAAGTCTATGCAATAATTCTGTAATATATTTGCGTAATAATAAAAAAAAAGAAAATTCTATATAATTATGCAGAAAATCAGTTTTGAATTAATCCGATAACGAGACTGCTACTCAACATACCAGAAAAAAATCTTAATTGAAAGGAAAAAAATTATAAGATGAAAATTTACAATACCGGTCAAAATGACCGCTCTGGCGCTTTTAGGTATATCAACAATTATTTCATAAATCATGCAGCCGAGAATAAAAATGTTTGGCGTGTGGGCATAGGATAAATATTCATTAAAAGTCACGAAATATCAAAAATTTTTAACCATCATGAAGGAAAATGAGACCATTTGAAATTCAAAAACGGTCAAAATGACCGCTTCGGCGCTTCTAGTGTTAAAACACTAAACATTAAACTACGAAAAATTGTAATTCTTAGAATTTGAACAGCTCAAGACAAAGAAGTATAGCCAAATTCATGTTTACAAAAATACATATTTTCAAACCTGTAAATGTTCCTACATTTTTAATTGTGACTGGTCTGAAATTGAAAAGTAGCTGATATTTGAGTGAATTATTATGCATACCAAATAAAAATCATATTTCTTAAGTTATTTCTTCATTTCAGTCACCGAAGTGCATGATATTGGCGACGGAGCCAAAATGGCTCCGTTGTCTGATCTAGAGTGGTAGAGAAGCTCGGCTGTTCTAGTGTTAAGAAATATTTCGGAGCATCGATTAAATTGGCCTGCCCCCAGTAGATTGAAAATTCATGGTTCAGTTCTACTCTCGAAATGATTATGACTATAAATTCGATAAGTTGTAATGTTCTGTTTCCATGGTAAAATTAATATTTGTGAAAAACTGTTCAGGAAATTTTAAAAAAATATTAAGTTGCTCCCACCTTAAAAGCAAAGAACAGACGAACAGAGCGAAACCAGTAAATTACGTTGTTTTTCCATAATATTTCGGCAAGAAGGGGAGAAAGAGAGGATCCCATGGCTAAACCATATTTGCTTGTCAAAAATGAAGGAATTCAACAAGGAAGGAAACAACATTCAACGAAGGAATTGTTCAACACAAAATTTCATGAGAGAAAATATCTGATTGCATATACCAGATTATGTGGATGTTTTTTTAGCACAGTGCGAGAGGATCATGCGTTATCTCGTGTTTTGCATATCATCCGTTACGGTCGGGTCACGAAATAACGTTTTGTACGCCGTCCTTAAATACCATCTGCCGTGATATATTGTAACTCCATCTATTTAGGTGTTTACATCAGTAATAAATGTATTAAACTGGATTTTTTCACCCTATATAATATCAACTTTTTATAATAAATATTATAAAAAGTTGATGAGATGTGAACTCATTAATAATCCACTGCAAAAATATACCGGCCGAAAAAATACACGGCCACTGGAGTAGGTTGGAAAAAAATATTCTAACCTTAAAATGTTACTAAGTCTAATGGGAAAACTGGGAACAGAGGGCAATAGATTCGTAACATCAAAGAATATAAGTAGGGAATTGGCAGGTCGGCTCAAGGGCTTTAGTATATCCGTTAATAATCAGGCCACGGGAGTGTGAACATCGCTTAGCACTGCGCTCTCTCTCTTGCGCTGTGTTCACCTTTCCTGTGTTCCCTATCGTAATGGTCAACTGCGCCACTTGCAGGCAATCTGTGAATCGTGGGAAAGACTCGATACAGTGTTTGAAGTGCTCATCCTTTTTCCACGGATCCTGTGTCAGAGTCACTACTGATGATATTGACTTTCTCACTAAAAGTAGGAAGGCCTGGACGTGCGTGAGCTGTCTAAAGGTGGACTGCTCGACCCAAACCGAAGATAGGCCTGCCACCCCGCTACCAACTTGTTCGGGTGGCGATCTAAAGTCTGTACAAGACCTGTTGAAAGAATTAATTGAGCGGATACAGGGGTTGCAAGAGGAACAGAATGGCCTGGTCCACGCAGTGGAGCTCAATAGTGAAGTGTTGGTCGAGCAATCGGCCAAACTAGACAGGGCAGTGAAGGAGATATCTACATTAAAGCTGAGTTTCGCCGCGCTTGAAGAAGAAAACTGCTCACTAAGGCAACGTGTAAGCGAGTTGGGGGTGGGTTTAAACAAAGCCGATCAAGCCAACAGAAGAAACGTGATCGAAATAAGTGGGATCCCGACCAAACCAGAGGAAAACTCTTTGGCTTTGGTGACGGCTGTTGGAGCGGCCTTGGACGTCACCATTTCGGAACAAGACATACAACTGCTACTGCAAGACTACTGCTACCGTACCCGACCCGCCCGACCACGACCGACTCTCCTCAACCACCATCCCTAATAGTGAGATTTGTCAGACAGTCAACTCGGGACTTGGTGCTCCGGAAAAAACGGGCCAAGAGAGACCTCACCACTCGGGAAATAAGGTGGAACGAAAACAAGGTCAATGATATTTATGTTAATTAGTCACTTACTCTACTAAATAAGAAGTTGTATGCAGCTGCAAGATCCTTAAAGAAAGAGGGCTGTGTACAATATGTATGGGTCAGGGCTGGTAAGGTTTTATTTCGGAAGGAAGATAAAGCACCTGTGGTGGTTATAAACCACGCAGACGACCTCAAGGTATTTTCTTAGTAAGTTGCTAAGTTATCTCAGGACACATTTAATCATGTCTCAGTATTAGTTTGTATCGAAAGTTTTAAATATTTGCTATCTTTAAAAATTGAAAATCAACAACCGCCTAAAATGAATACCAGTGAGCTTAAAATATGCCATGTCAATGCTCAGTCGATATGTGCACACTACGATGAGTTTTCTGATTACTTCCAAAAGGTATTTTTCCATGTAATTGCTATATCAGAAACTTGGCTTAAACCAAATGACGAATCTGAATCAGTCGGCCTAAAATAGTACTCACTGTATAGATGGGACAGAGATGGGAAGAGAGGCGGAGGTGTGGGAGCTTGTGTTCATAATAGCTTGCTGGTTAAGCAAGTATGTGCCTCCTCACGCGACCAGGTCTCTTTAGTGGAATACTTGTTCCTCGAAATCTCTTCCAAGATAAGTAAATTGCTGCTGGTTATAGTGTATCGATCTCCCAAATTTGGATTCTCAAATGAGTTAGAAAATGATTTATTCACACATATTCCGTTTTATCAGGACGTCGTCGTCTCGGCGATTTTAATGCTGACTTCAACAGCAGTCATCCGGACAAAGTATATTTAGCAAATTTATTTTTCTCACTTAACTTATCAGTGGTAAAATTTAATCCAACTCACCATTTGGTCAACAGCCATACATGGCTCGACCTAATTGTCTTTTCCGAGGTGAGCAATGTCCTAAGGTCGGACCAAAATTCTATATCTTTTCTTTCCCATCATGACCTCATATCGGTCCTTTATAACTTCTAAATGCAATGGTTCACGCAATCTCAATTTTCATACCGAGCCATAAATAAAATCAACCAAGAAAATTTGTTAAGTCAAATGGACTCGGCGAACTGGAGTGAAGCCCTCAAAAAGATAACAATGGACGAGAAAGTCAGTACCTTCTCATCGATGCTACTTGACTTCTTAAATGACTTTGCACCCTTGAAGACCTTCTCTCCCAAACACCGTCCCGCCCCATGGATTACGACTGAGCTTAGGGCTATAATGCGGAAAAGAGATCGAATGCGCAAAATATTTGTAAGAACGGGAAATACTGAAGCGTACAAGGCCTTCAAAATGTTGCGTAACGAAGCGCAAACTGGTATCCGGGAGGCTGAAAAAGCGTATTTTATTGAAAACCTCTCAAAGGTTAAAGATTCCTCGTCCTTATGGGCCGAACTGCGTCGACTAAAAATCGTCCTCCCCAAAAAGCTAACGCTCAAATATCACTCTGTCGAGGAATTGAATGACTTTTTCTCATCTCGCCCTGTCCCTATTACATCTACCGTACTTCTCCCTCAGCCACTCAATTTGGAGGTGCCTTTCCTTTCGGACAATTTTTACTTTAAAATACCTCTCACGGAAGATGTCTTAAGGGAAATAAGACGTGTTAAATCGAAATCCACCGGGTCGGATGACCTACCTGTACAATTCATCTTTGCTTGCCGGTAATCCTTCCTACAATAATTCAACTATACGAATATTCCCAGCTTCATTCGTCCTTCCCTTCTCTATGGAAAAAAGCCTACGTCCGTCCAATTCCAAAGGTATCTAACCCGGTCATACTCGAGGACTTCAGGCCAATATCATTAATTTGCGCCCTAACAAAACCTCTTGAGAGGATAGTTTTCTCACAAGTGTCTGATTACTTGCATACCCAAAATTATTTTGACCCTCTCCAATCCGGTTTTCGGGATATGCGTAGGACGCAGTCAGCCCTAACAAAAATCGTTGAGGATATCAAAATCAATATCGACGCAAAACAATTGACTATATTAGTACTTTTTGACTTTAAAAAAGCCTTTGATATGGTTGATCATGAGCTTTTATTGCTCAAGATGAAACACCTTAGATTCTTAACCAGCGCATTACACTGGTTTCAGTCATGTCTATCTGACCGTAAACAAGCCGTACAAACTGGGCACGGAGATTCTTCCGGTAGGAAAACTGTTAAGAATGGACTCCCCCAAGGGTCTGTACTCTCCCCTCTTTTATTCACCATTTTCATTCGTGATCTTCCCACTTGCATTGGACACTGTAACTACCATTTCTATGCGGATTATCTTCAAATATACTACTCTTTCAAACCCAGTGAGCTGACTCAAGCAGTCCAGTTAGTCAATGAGGACATTGAGAATATATGTTCGTGGGTCTCAAAAAATAAACTAATAATCAACCAAACTAAAACAAAGGCCATTATTCTCGGAAGCCCAAGAAGCATTAAAATTATCCCCGACAGCATCCCAAACATTAACGTACTCGGCTCGGATATCGAATATTCCTCTTCGGTGCTGAACTTGGGTGTTATCATAAACCAAACCTTAACGTGGAACGAACAAGTTTCTTTGGTATCTCGTAAAGCTTTTAAGGTACTTCACCAGATAAAACGAAACAAGGAATTACCCACCCAAATTCGCCTGAAACTTGTAAGTTCACTTATATTACCAATATTCGACTATTTCTGTGTGACATTTTGTAATATTCAAGAGGATCTAAATTTAAAACTACAAAGGACATTAAACGCCTGTATGCGCTTCATTTACAGCATCCCAAAATACGAACACATATCACATGCACTCAAACAAGCAAAGTTTCTTGCTGTGCGAAACCGTAGGAAGTACTTCCTTGGATGTTTCGTATACAAAATTCTTAAATATAAAAAGCCGGAATATTTACTACAGCTCCTCTCCTTCACGTCAACCATCCGACAAAGATCTTTGCGTACACCTGATGACACTCTTTACATTCCATTCCACCAAACTACAATTTTGCATAATTCGTTTTCAGTAGAAGCTGTAAATTATGGAACTCTCTCACCCAAAATATTCGTTAAATGCCATCCATAAATTCTTTCCGAACAAAACTTTTTAAACATCTTTTCAACCATAGTTGACGTACTTCGTATTTCCAGCCTTGCTAAGGAGTTAAAAGTTACCTTAGCTCATTTACAAAAGATGTGACTCTAGTTAGGAAAATATCTCAGGTTTTTTTTGTTATCGGTAATCCTATATTTTACTCAAAGTGCATAAGTATTTAGCTAAAATTTGGCAAAATACTTCGAAATTGTCTTCTGTTTTTCTTGCTAATGTGTTTGGGGATGTAATCCTGACGGATTTTGTACCTAACATTTTATCCTTTGGTTTGTTGCATATATGGTTGGGGAAGTAACCCTAACAGATTTTGTACTAAATTATTGAAAATTATAAGGGTGTCATCTTGAAAACCTGTGTGTTAGGAATTTTGTGACTGATTATGTCTCTGCCATGCAAAGGATTTAAAAAGGTACTTTATTTTCAAATACATTCAGTTTGAACCTTAACCTATAGGTAATAATAATTAAGTTCTTTTGTTTGTGTTTAAAACCTGTTCTTTTTTGTAAGCGTAGTTACGCATGCACCCACACGGATTTCGCATGAAATCTTTGATATTTCAAAGGGTTGTGTTACATGATATTATGCTCTATAAATCGATACTTTGGTACAATAGCCTCTCAGAGGCTTTTTGTTACAGAAACATTTTTATTGTTCTACTCCCGGCCAAAACTCTGTACAATCTAATATAATGCATCACATTGAAATTCAAATGTTGTATGTATTCCAGTAGAACCTAGGGGACATAGATCCCAGGTTCTCAATAAAGTTATTATTATTATTAATAAGATGCAGTTTTTTATTGCATACTCTGCTTTGAAGCTCGTTAACTGTCGAAAAATGTAAAAGGGTTCAAAGGTGAGTTTGTATGTGGTAGTACTCGTCACGGGTGATTCACTGGCGCCACTCTCGGCGAGCTTTAAGCCCTTCCATCTAGCGGTCGGGGGTACAAACTACGAGGAAGAAGAAGCACTCCTCCCCCCTTCGAATATGGAGAGGGGGTATTTCCCTTCTCGTCATTAGTGATTTGAAACGAGAGAATCACCCCGCGTTCAAACATGTCCTAGGAAGCAGCAGCATTCACGGCTGTAACACTACCTTTCCCAAACTGTAGACAGGGTAAACAATCTCGCGACGTTATTTAGTGTGCTGCCCGTGCTGACCTAATGGTGATACCTCCCGTTTAGAATCGTCATTGATAAAATATTGCCTTTTCAAAGAATTCAAAAATAATTTATTTTTAAGCTCAATAACTTTCTTAGTTAATGACCATCAGTTGAAATGGTCAAGTATACGGTGCTCTATCTTTCTCAATGAGATTGACCAATCAGAGCGCGCTACTATGGGCTAATGAAAATTGGTAACATCGCTTTGAAGTACTTTAATGTAAAAGTAAACATGGTAAATATTGCACTGAACTTGCGACGCACACATTTGATGTATATGTGCCATAATTCCTTTGTTGTATGAGGAAACTTTTGATTGTGGCATCGTTTAGAACGTATTTGAAATTCTAGTGTAATCAGACATCCCTTGTCACCAAGAAAACCCCCGACTATAACTGGAATCTTCAGCATAAACGTGTGGATTTACGATGTCCATATTGATGTGAATTTTGGATGCACGAATGCCACAAATTTGTTTTATGTTCTTATCCTTTGTTCTATGAGGACACCTTTGATTGTGGCATCGTTGAGAACGAATTTGAAATTCTAGTGTAATCAGACATCCCTTGTCACCAAGAAAACCCCCGACTATAACTGGAATCTTCAGCATAAACGTGTGGATTTACGATGTCCATATTGATGTGAATTTTGGATGCACGAACGCCACAAATTTTGTCTCGATTGAAATATTGGAAAAGATGATTCCCAAGTGACTATGTACGTATATTTTGCAGGTTTAGTCTGTAAATGGTGACGTCTAAGAAGAATTGTGTCGTGTTCCGCGATCGCTGTGCACGGGCAAGCAAGGGGCCAAAAGCCAGTTGTAGTGCTGCACCTGACCCTGAAGCCAGTGAGTATAATCACCACTAATTTGTTATCTAGATATTTCTAATCTTCTCGTCAGCTACCATGTATCTTTAAACTAAATATAAAAGCATTATAACCTTTGCCTCATTTAAATTATCGTATTTTTTTGTTGCAGGCATAGAAATAGTTTCAGAAGTGAGGCCTATGTCAGGTTCATCTAGGGAAGCTACGCCAGAGCAGGAAGCCTGCAGTACTGCTGGTGAGTAAATCTCTGTCAGTCTACGGTCATATTTCTTAGTCACTGGTTGATTTTCATCGGTAACCAAAACCAGATGATCAAAGTTAAACGAACCTATAATAGCTGAATTTCAAGATTGAATTTTACTCTGGATTAAGAGGCGAAATGTACTGTAGATCACAGTACAGAATCTCTTAATCCCACGGCAAAGTTATGTCAATCCTTGCCACTTTTTGATTGAATATCCACGTTTGTGGTGAAAGTAGATTCCATGTGGCTGGCTCGCCTAACTAGGCGCTTGTCAAAGCCTAAATCACTTGAACATTTGAGTTGGGAGTACTTCATGGATTGATTTTTTCTGATCTAGAAATAGGTTCTGCAGATAATGCATATCACAAAACAGTTATTTTTAAAACCTTATCCATGGTTCTGTCAGTAGAATAGTTAGTCTATAATAATATCTATCGCCATTTATGCTAACTGCTGTAATTTAAACTCTTCCATGCATGTACTACGACATCTAAATTGTGGAGGATGTGAAAGTGAAGATATAAGCAGTATTGAAACATTTGTCCATGGTAGGGGAGTGGAGAGCTGCAACAAACCAATCTTAAAATTCACTCCTGATGATGTGTGACTAAGCCACCGAACCCACGTACGAAAAAGAGTTCAGCCAAAGGAAAGTGTCTTACGTCTCATTGGTGTCAGGAATGCAGCAGAATTGACTCCTATAATCAATCACCTTTATGAGCATGGAAAAGAAAGTGAGTTACTGATCACCGTTTTAAGTCAGTTAGGCTATCCTGTAATTGACACCTGACGATGCCATAAAATTGGTGAAACGCGTAGTGTGTTTAAAAATATAAAAAGTGTAGAAAAGTACAAAACTTTATTGTAATGAATATTAAAAGTTTCTATAAAGTAGAGCCTGAAGCTGGGGATTGTATTACTTATTGGTGACGAGACTGCTTTGATTGAAATTCATGGCATCAATCACTTTAGTTTTTTCAATTACATTACCTCCTAATATCTCATTTTTTGTTTCGAAACACAAGTTCAGAATGTTCCAGCATACTTAATGAATGAAAAACTCCACGATCATAGCATATATATAAACTTGACACAATTTAGTATATTAGTGAAACAATTTATGCTGCTGTAACAAGCTTATACATTCGGAAAACCGCTTAAAACTAATGGAGATGTGTTTTACTTACGGAATTTCAAGTAGTTATTTGTTAATTATACATAGCTTGGATAAGAATGCATGGTATTTTGTTTAAGCTTTGATGGTAAAATTGTGGTGTTTCAACCTCTTGAGTCCCATGTTACTCCTTCTGGTGCGTTAACAACGTTTCTTGAAGGAATATCTTCTGAATAACTTTCCCGCCTTAAGATTTAAACGAAACAGTCGCTCACTCACTACCCCACTACGCTAAGCTTAGAAAGCATTCGTTTGTGACGTTTTCAGTGGTTTCAGTCAACAAACAGCATACGATAAGAGTAGTCAACTTCGTCAAATTTAGATGATTCATCATTCTACTTGGCAATTGTGACTTGAACGTTACCGATATTTCAAATTGGGTAGGTAAAATTTACGCATTCCTTAATGGTATCAGTGATAGCGTGGATATTTCCTAACAACCTTGCAGTACAAGTTTCATTAATTGAAATCATGTAAGCAGAACTCGAAATGTTCATTGAAGTTCACACCAATATCAATGATTTAATTTGAGTTAATCAGTAGTCATGCAAAGATTAGGTATATTTGTTTTGCTCTTATGTTGCTGATATATTTTAATGCGTTGGCGTATTCCTGTATTTGCACTACGGGAATCAGTTTACCTCTTGGTAAATATTCGCTCCAGCATTGTTAGGTGAATATTTTCCCTTCTCGTTATTCGTGTATTTCTGGTGTTGATATTTTATAAATGGCAATAATTCTCCAGAGTTCTGTATTTCATTTTGTACCTAATCCATATGCACATGGAAATAAAAAGCAATGAGGTTGTAAAAGTTGAAAGTGCCGTGGTGAAGCTGTTTATTTAAATGTTACGTTCTGGGTTCTCCATCAATGTCATGACCTAATCGTATTTTTGCTTATTAATGTATTTTCTTTTTAACTAATGCTTTGATGACGTTAATTGTTAAATGATATCAAATTCCACCAGCCTAAATTAAAGGCTAAGTCATATATGATTACCAAATATAGTTACTTTTCCTCGTATACTGTGCCTTTGAACATATGCATACCTAATTATTGAATTTCAGTGTAAAAGAGGAAAGATTTTGCATTTTTTATATCCTCAAGGTTTGGCAGTCGAATCGTAGCTATGTTCCAACTAACAAAATTGATTATCATAATTCGGATGATTATTTAAGGTTTTTGAGTAATGGACCCTATCCTTTCTTACGGCGGCAACTAAGAGATCTTACTGACCCAATGCAGAGTTACAACGAATTAGAATTTTTCATAAGGTTTATATTTCCTAAGGAAATTGTGAGGGATATCATTATTCCCATGCCATCAAAGCAAAGTCCGGACCATCGTGGACTGCCAATGTTTACAGCAATGCAAACTTTGGTGTTTTTGAGATTCATTGCCACTGGTTGTTTCCATGTACTATTATTAATGGCTGTATACTTGAATCGGTACACACATAAGTAAAAAAATATTTTTAAAAACGTTTTTGGTCGATATCATCTTATCCACTTAAAGAAGCGGAAAGTTTTTTCCATAAAAATGTTTTGTATTGTCTTTTCGTCCTTTCATAAATTACTTTTATTTTAAATGCCTTATCGTAGATAGTGTCCGGTGATTTATTTGGCATAGCACAGCCGAGAATTTCAAATATTGTTAAGGTGGGTCTTGCGTTAAAATTTTGGAGGATATTTTTCTCTTGTGAGGGTGAACTTAATTACATATGTATGATTATTAAAGAACCATGCTACTAGCAGACAGCTTGCCGGCCATCTGCTTGGGCGGATGGCTATGCCAGCAGATACTGGAAGAGTGCGATAGGCCTTGAGCCAAATTGCACATTTCCCGGGGGTGATTGCGTGCATAGATTGCACCCCTATCCCAATAAAAAGCCATGGAGGTTAAATGAAATGGAGCTAAATAGAAATCGAAAAGACTGGTTGGAGCTCAGGCATGCATGTCCAGGTATGCATGACGCATTAAGATTTGCAATCAAGATTTTTGCCTTTAATATAGCATGATTCAAAGAAGTTGAAAACTAATAGAATGTAATTACTTGCTACTTAACTCTATATAGTTGTGGGGTTAGAGCATTAGTTGTAGGATATTGTGTGTAGGTGGCCGGGCTCTGTCCATGATGCAAGAAAATTAAACAAGAGCCGATTGAAGCAGCAATTTGAGGCTGGTCTAATCCGAGGCCTTCTACTAGGGGATCGTGGCTATCCTCTTTGGCCATTTTCTATTCACTCTTGCAGTTAATTCAACGAGTGATGCTGAGAGGCGTTTTGTATATCAGTGTCTTAGTAAATTTTCACGGTACACCTGTCAACATTTCACTTAACTTAAGTTGGGGGTGCGCACAAAGTACAGGAATAGAGTTTTCACAGGCCTCATTAGAGAATAGTTAGCACATAGAAAATATCACAATAACGACGTATATAAACAGCAATTGATTCTCTTTCGGGTAAAACATTGCATTTAAAAGACCGGAGAATTAAGGGAACTGGGGAAAAGACTGGGGTATAAAACTGAGAGTTTGTTGCATAATAACCTACATAAAGAGGCATCTCTAGCCAAAAGAACAGCCTATTCAGGACATAATCTTTACGTGAAAAAATTGAATGAATGTAGTAATTGCCGATTATAACTTTTTTTAAGTGGTGATGAAGTTATTTTAAAATTACTGTGGCCTGAAATGTACCTCACAAGAAAACTTTTTATCAAAGTAATCTTTTATCCATCCTTCGATGATCAAGTTGCATCATCTTTAATATTGGAAAGGGAAGAGTGGAAATTCAATTGGGGTAAAGAGAAGTCACCAGATAAGTAGTGCAGCTAACCGATAAAATATTATTAAACCCAATATCCACTTCTGCAACAGCTATATTTACCGTGTAATTACATTCAATCGGTCGTATATATTATAAAGAATGGGTCGTATATATAATAAGGAATGGGTCGTATATATTGTTAATGAACATAGTGATCTTTTAGGTTATCTACTAACTAAAATGGTCATGGTGTAATTATTTGTACTTGTGTTAAACCCATATAGGTGTAACAGAAGTCATGTTAAGACAAGAAACACGGTATAACGAGCATTTGGCATCTGGAAAAGCAGATTTCCTTGTCTTGCAATGAAGCTAAGAACTTAACTAGCTACCACTTACTTACTTTACTTTACGCGATCAGGCCCAGAGGACCGCGCGATGATACAACTAGGGCCTTCCATTCTCTTCTGTCCTCCGCTATGTTCCGCCAGTTCGGCCAGGTTTCTAGCTGTTGCAAGTCTTCCCTTACTCCATCTATCCATCTCTTGCGAGGTCTCCCCACTGGTCTCCTTCCTTCTATTGTCATATCCATAGCCATCTTAGGAAATCTTTCGCCACTCATTCTAACCACATGTCCAGCCCATTCCAATCTCCTACTCCTTAACACTCCTATAATATTCGGTTCTTGATACAGATTGTACAATTCTTCATTATGTCGTCTTCTCCATTCGCCTGTTTCTAAATCAAGGACTGGACCAAAAACCTTCCTTAGTACTCTTCTTTCAAATATCGCTAATCGGTTCAGGTCTATTTTCCGTGTGCTCCATGATTGGCATCCATACAAGAGAACGGGACGGATCAGTGTTTTGTATAATCTTATTTTAAGTTCCCGGGAAACGCTTCTTGAGCTTAGTATTTTATTAAGTGCATAGAGGCTTCTATTTGCTGTTTGCAGTCTGGATTTTATTTCCGTTTCACTTGAGGAGTTTTCTGTCAAAATGGTACCTAGATATTTAACTTCTTGTACTCTCTTGTAGTCATTATTGCCAACTGTAATGTTTCTATCATGATTTATTCCCCTTCCAACAATTAAATATTCAGTTTTTGAAGGATTGACCAACAATCCCACTTTTCTTGCTGCTTCTTCTACTAATTGCATTACTCCTCTTAACTCTGCCTTTGACTCGCCAATGATAACACAGTCATCTGCATATGCTAAAAATGAAATTCTTCTCCCATTCATCATAAAACCTCCCATATCATATTTGTCAATTTCCCGCTTAATTTTCTCTATAACAAAATTAAACAAAATTGGAGATAGACCGTCTCCCTGCCTCAAACCTGTCCTAATCATAAAACTAACTATAACTAGCTACCACTGCTAAAATAATTTTATGTTGTGCAATTATACACAACCATTCTCTTCGGCATAAGGTACCCATTCCCGAATATGCAATTGAAATGCCTTATGACCATGTATCTGTACCAATCGTACGACCACACCAGTGAAGGGGCGCCATTGAAAGGGCTGCATTTATCATAATAATAATAATCCGAGAAAAGAAGGAGACCGCGGCCTATTAAATATATTGCAACTGTGCAAATCTCAGGAAGTGTCTATTAAATTAACTTTAAATGCAACAAAATATGTCATAATGAAACAGGTAGTTGAAGCTGACATGGAATACACACCTCTGAACCTGAAAGATGAGGATAATCAGAAGGAATTGCCAGACATTGCCCAACAGAAACAAGAATGGAGATCCATAGTACTGCACGGAATATTTCCAACAGTTATCCAGGAGGATTGGGTTGACAAAACTGCATCTTTAAAATGGCTCCAGGATGGACATCTTTACCCCGAGACCGAAGGTTTTATCATGCCTATTCAAGACAGAGTTATACGCACCCATAACTATGAACAACATATTCTTAAACTAGAAATATCCGATAGTTGTAGAAAATGTGAGTCAATTGAGCACATAATGGAAGGATGCTCAGCTCTTGCAGGGAATGTCAACCTGAATAGACATAACCAACTGGCAAAAATAATCCACCAACACCTGGGACTAACTTACGGGCTCATAAAAAAAATATCCCACCATACTTAAAGTATCAGCCACCTGCTGTAATTGAAACAAAAACCCATGTTTTGTACTGGGACAGAACGATACTTACTGAAAAAAACATAGATTACAATAGACCGAATATCCTATTAATTAATAAATTAGGAAAAAAGGCTAATGTAATCGATTTAGCAGTATCACTAAGCCACAACGTAAGGTCCACCGAGAGAAAGAAAATCTCAAAATACAGAAATTTGGCCGACGAAGTAAAAAATATCTGGAAATTTAAATTATGTCAGCATTCACCCGATAGTAATCTCTGCGGAGGGAGTGATGTCCCATATGTTTAAAAAGCAAACTGAGAGCTGGAAATAAAAAAACTAATAACTAACCTCGGGCAAAAAGCTGTGCTACTCCAAACTTGCAAAATCGTGAGGAGATTCCTAAGCCAAGAAAATTCGGACACTGTAGGATAGGGTGAATTGTCTTCCGGAACTTCCGAGCCTAATCCTATTCCACCTTTAAGATAGGTGACATTATTCCAGTTGGTGTAATACTAGCTGAGAAAGTGTGATAAGTCGAAAATAATAATAATAATAAGATAAAGGGCAACCTAGGCAGAGAGACATCCACCGAAAGATCTCTCTGCGGGGTAACCACCTGCCCCAGTTGAATGGTCTTATCGACGAAATCCTGACGGAAACGTCGGACCTTTGGACGGTAAGTTGCGTGGTCTACGCTGCTGCCGAAATTATGACTCACTCCCGAAAGAACACCTCTTTGGAGGACAAAGCAGCAAAGAGGCTGGAACAGTTGGAGGCCAAGATCACGCAGGCGAGGCGACAGGCGTCGAGAATCCAGTTTGTGATGGAATATATCGTATCTGGGCGAACTTTCACTTCCAAAGTTCGGCGCATAGCGCGCAGCCTCAGATACAACCATCACACAGTGAATAAAAGCGTGTTGCTTACTATTAAGCAGCACGCGGTCGATAGAGTACGAGCACTCACCACTGCCCGGAAAAAACTCCTCAAGAGGTGTAGGGTCATGAGGGAAAACTCCACCTTTCTCCTTCACCCATCCCGCCTCTTTTGAATACCTCCGCCTGTCGTCGAATCACCGGCCCCCTTCCAAGACGTTGAACGTTTCTGGAAGGAAATCTACAAAACGTCGAAGCCATTCAACGGAGACACTCCGGCCATAGACCTCTTTAAAGAGTTTTGTGACCACCACCTACATGATGTGGATGGACCTCTTTCAGTCACCAAAAGTGATGTGAAGAAGGCCTTCTCTGGCAAGAAGAATTTTTCGGCTCCAGGAATGGATGCCGTGAATAACTTCTGGTGGAAGAAGTTTACTTCCACCCAACAATACCTCGCCAGAATCTTCACGTCCTTTCTAAATGGTAGAGAACATATTCCACCTTGGCTGACTGAGGGATGCACGGTTTTGATACCTAAGAAGGGAGACTTGTCCAATCCGAGGAACTACCGCCCTATAACCTGCCTCAACACTGTACATAAGGCGTTCACCTCGATCTTGAGCGACCTTATCCTCCACAACGTCAAGCCTGTTTGAGAGGAGGTGTACGAGCAGAGGGGCTCAAAGCGGGGAATCGCGAGATGCAAGGACAACCTGCTCATTGATAGGTGCATATGCCAGGATGCCATCCTGCATAAGCGAAACCTATTAATGGCCTGGATGGACTACAAGAAGGCTTTTGAGACCACTTCGCATGAGCTTTTCATCGCCATGCAAAATTTGATTTAAGTCCACCCAGAGGTAGTGTCCTGCATCCAACGCCTGTTACCACTCTGGGAAACGCGCTTTGTTCTAAATTTAGGCAAGCGGTCAGTTTCTACAGAGTTGGTAACATACCACCGTGGCGTTTTTTAAGGCGACAGCTTGAGCACTTTACTGTTTTGTATTTCCCTCATGTCCCTTAGGCTGCGACGAGGTAGAGGATACATGTACGGTGCTCCAGGTGACAGGAAGCATATGGTCACCCATTTGTTCTACATGGATGACCTGAAGCTCTATGCATCTAATGTGAAACACCTTCGCACTGCCCTGGACACCGTACTGGAATACAGTGAGGCTATAGGGATGGAGTTCGGATTGGACAAGTGTGCATCCATCCACCTGGCGAGAGGAAGATTTTCGGAGATCAAAGAAGCCGTAAAACTCGTTGACGGGAGCGTCATTCGTCACCTTGAGGACAATGATAGCTATGAATGCCTCGGCGTCCCCCAACGCCGAATGCAGGAAGTTGCAGCAGTGAAGGAAAGGCTCACCGCCAAATACAGAGACTCTAAGGAACATATGGAGTTCTGAACTGTCAGGCAAGAACAAGGTTCTCGCCATGAACATGTTTGCGGTTCCTACACTGCTGTATACCTTCGGATGCATGACATGGAACGTCAACGAGTTGCAGAACCTCGATAGGGGATCGAGGAAGATAATGACCATCTATAGTTCTGATATGATCATCTACGTTTCTCTTCCACGCGGCAAAGAGGGCAGCGGACGAAACCGGTCTCGACTTAGACCCGTCATCCAATGGAAGCGACAATGGCACGACCATCTCGTTATTGAAGGCAGAAGTCCTCAAGCTGGAAATAAAAAAGCCGATCAGAAGGCCTTGCTCAAGGCGCACACCGATAAGCCCATGCATATGGATGTTTCTATCGAAAAATCTAAAAGCATGGGTTATCGAAGGAGCTGACGTTAGCCTTCCTACGCTCCGCCGGTCTGAAGTCTGAGACCGAGGGTTTTGTTCTCGCGTGCAAGGATGGTGTCACAAACACACTCGTGTACCGCCGCATTATATTCAAGGCGGAGGTCACGGACACGAGATGCAGGGCATGCCGAGCCCAGCCGGAGATTTTGAGTCATCTTTTCTCCGGCTGTAGTTATTACGCAAGATCGGCGTATTTAGCTCGCCATTACGCGGGCGCTATACTTTCACCTTCGACACCATAATGGCATTGACGAAACAACAGTGCTGCCTTATGCCCCTGGAGATAATGAGTCCGTCGTGGAGAACGATAATTACACGAACTGGTGAAATTACTCCTCCACCACCAGGCAGTTGGAGACGACCAAGCCTTATATCGTTCTCCTCGACCACTTCACACGCTCCATGTTCGTGATCGAGTTTTCTGCTCCGGCAGAAACTAATATGGATGTGAAGGTGGAAAAACGGACGAAATATCATGACCTGCTTTTCGACCTTCGACAGATGTACCCCGGACACTGTAAATTTAGTCGTCCTCATCGTAGGTGTGCTCCGTGGAGTCGAGGGCTCGCTGCTTAATAACATCAAGTGCATTCCGTCCTGCGTGGCACAGGCGGAATCACTAGTTGCACGCATGCAGAAGGCCGTCATCCTGGGGTCACTCCGTCTACTGCGTACGCATGACCCAACAGCAGCGTAGACACTCATCCGATGAGCGTCGGACGTGGCAACGATTACTGCTCAACCCCTCTCGAGTCTCCAGCCATTATGACGGCAATGAAACCTGATGCTTGCCGGGGACTCGGAGGGAAGTGTTTTAACTGTAACAAATAATATATAATAATTTCTATATATCTAACAACAGACGCCAATTACTAGATATTTATTAAATGGACGAACACACACAACCATGCCACGGGAGGTGTAAATATCCTACCCAGGCGGGATTCGAACCCGCGACCTTTATTTTGGTAGGCGAGGACTTTACACCACCGCCACTGAGGCCGGCGACATTTCAGGAATCCATGATGAAACATCATAGAATTCAGGATCTGGTATAATAAGGTTGTTCTAATATGGTGTCAATAAATGATTCTCATACATTCATGTTGCAGCCCATGTACAGCAATATTATATGTTGTATCTTCTTCACCCTCCATAGGGGACTCTTGGGTCCCTCTCTCTAGGGTGAAGAAGAGTCCTCCAAAATGAAAAGGCATGCATTTCGTTAACAGGCATATGATGCAGGTAATCTAAGTTAGTCATGTAGTCTGTCTAAAATTGAACTCACACCCATTCAACTCGCATTACTTTAATTAAACAATAAGACAAAATTGTGCTTGTAACAGACAAACTTTGTATTTCCAGTTACTTGCTGTTTAGAATTCATCGTCTTATAATGCTATTATATTTTTGCTAACTTATCATTTCAGAAGATTCGCAGGGGGAAATAGAAATTTGGAAAACATTGAACGTTTTTGAAAATGAGTCAATTGGCTGCATGTAATTGTTGCATGGTCATTTATGTTTTGACATTTTTGACCCAAGAGAGATTTTTTAATCTTGAAAAAATACTTAATTTTCCTCAGGGTATTATTTTTTTACAATTCTGAAACATATATATAATTTATTTATTTATATTAAGTATATATATGTTTCAGAATTGTAAAAAAATAATACCCTGAGGAAAATTAAATATTTTTTCAAGATTAAAAAATATTTAATTTTAAATGCTAAAATGATATATATATATATATATATATATATATATATATATATATATATATATATATATATATCATTTTAGCATACCTCTCCATTCCAAAAGTTTGTTTATTATGTAATTAACCAGAATTTTAAAAGCTTAATATATTCGATCCATGGTCTTCCTACATAATTATTAGCATTCCTAGTCATTACCAATATTGTATCTGGAAGGCTATTATGCTTCTGAATAATCGATGAGTGTGTCTCTTTATTAATAATAATCTAAAAAGCACTACTACATTTCATGTGATTCTTCAGTGATAATTTCTTACCATTTTATCTTAATCAATCTTCGATAACTCTAAAATTTCCATGTCATTGTGTTATCATCATCCCGTATCCTCTGCCAAATCTGAGTTATATAAGGTCAATTCTTTTGGTTCATACAAGGCACCGCTTGCATCATATGTTGAGATCAGCTATGTGCAACTTAATGGAGAATTTTATAAATAATTTAGCGTGATATGCCACGATGACCGTGAAATAATGACTTTGTCTCCGTTATAGGTCTGTTGAGTCTACGCAACTGCCACCATGCTTCGCTAATACAATAGAAAGTCACGTAATAGCAAAGGTCCGGCGTTCCCTTCGTCAGTGATGTAGATCTTGATTTAAAACCAAGAAAATATTTGTCGGGAGTTGCATAGAAACCGCTATTGCATACCGCTTATAACTTGTAGTGACAGTGGTTTACTGTTAAGGTCCACTACTTCTTTGTTCGTTGTTACTTACAAGTTACACCTTATATTCATTGTTACCACTCTTTGTAAATAAGTACAATTTCAACATTCAAGTGTTTGCATGCTAAAAAAGACTGTTTGTGTGTTGAAATTGAAGATAAGTTTTAATGGATATTCAAATAACGTCAAAGGTATGTAAATGAAGTTTTTCTTTGTTAAGTAATCAAATAGATTAATGTAATTATTTACTAACACTGTTTTAGTATAAATGCCGTCCATTTTCATATTGGCCCTGATGAAGTTAATGTCATTTGTCATAACTTCGGCATTGGTTTGCTGACTTCTTAATTAAATAAGAAGTACCTCAAATCCGAAAAAAATTGAGATCATTTTGCATTGCAGTACACAGTATAGAGGTAGATTTTTTTAGGATGGCAAGACGCATTGATCAAAACTTCTGAAGCTCTTCAGGGCAACATGAAAAAACCCTTTACCCCAGAAAATCTCTCCAACTTTGCAAACTTTCATACCTCTCCCTTGGAGCCCAAGATGACCTATCCTTTCCTCCCCTTTCCCCGCTTCTTCGAAATTTAATGATGACCTTCGGCATCTTCCTACCGTTCTTCCTTCAGTTCCCCCACGAAATCCGTTTCTTTATCTATTCAACGCGAAAACTTGCCCTATTCATCCTACCACGCCAAACACTTCAATTCAGTCATCCAATTTTCAACTTTGTCAATTCTTTCCTATATTCTCCTTATCTCAGAAGTTCATCTTCTTTCCACCATATACGGGACCACGGACAATCAAGTCCCTTATATTAAAAAAAGCACACAGAGTTTTGGGCTTCTTTCGCTCTTCCTCCCTTGCTTGACCGACTCGGGCCAATTTCACGGAGGTTTCCTTCCCACCCAGTTGGGCAGGTTCCTTTCCTTCAGCGAGGCGGAGGAATTGAGTTAATACAGGGACACATGAGACTGGGCTGAGCACGAACAGTATGTGCTCGGCAAACAATCGAAGCACCGGGATGTTATTTTTACCGTAGTCTAACTTACTCAGAGCTGAGCATTATCTTTACCAACAAAATATAACTCGTCATTACAGAATTATGAGAGGAAAAACGATAATGAAAGTGGTAAATTGAAAAAATGGGATAAAGATATTACAGGAAGTAACAAGGAGAATATACTAAACGATACAATATAGTTTCAGGCGTTATTTTTTGGAATTGAACCACATTAAAATAAGGTATTCCTTTGCAACTTTTACTTTTTTATTCTGATCGCGCATAGTTTCGACATTATGTCATTATCAAGGTCCTAAATAATCACATTGTTTGTCTAAACCATCAGGTGTACATGTCAGTTTCATATGCGTTAATAACCAAAGCAAATTCAAATTTAGGGATCGAGGACGCTTCAAGAAACGTATTCAATTTTTGATATAACACCAGAGCATTATTTAAAAAAAAAATAGCTCGTAAGTGGAAGGTGGTGGTATTTATACTGAGTATATGTAATATTTCTACTGGGAGTCCACCAAAAATCAATTAACTCTGTAAACGAAAAAAATTAAATTACATTTGAAATTACAAATGTAAGTAAAATATCAACAAACATAAAAAGGTAATGTAATAATGAAGATGCCTATGTATATTTCATTTTTAATGACTGTTAATTATTTATTTTTAACCATACTGTTTTCAAAAACGGATTGTAGACAAAAACAATTTCATTGTGTAACATCATTCATTATAGCCATGAGAATAGATAGATAATATATCCGAAACGTAAGTTGGCGGAAGTTTTGCATTTTTATTTTATCTTAACTCCTCATAATTATTTTATATTACCTCCATTGCTACGAACTCGTAACAATGATTATTTCTCCTCACTGGCGTCATTGACAGCATGTATGTGGATTAGTCATGGAATGCCGAACACTAGTTCGCCCAATCCTTATTTAACAACGCCTATCATCAGACCAATCCATCTCGTGTGTCACGACCTCTACGTGGGTCATTATATCGTTAACACCCTGCCGTGAATCCACTACTTGGGAAAGGTAACCATTACAACGTGAGAAACGTATTAATTGGGAGAAAAATAGGGAAAATTAAAGGTATTGTGGCCACCTCGTGGAAGATAAACTTATGCTCATTCCTCCGAAATGAGCACAAATGTGTGACATCTGTGACGTTTTGACAAAGGAACCGTCAAAAAATGCAACCGCAATGATTATAATGCTTTACAATACTAATTGGCGAAAAACATACCTTTAAAGGTATATTCCTAAAAAAAGAAGATTGCAAGGTCGTCTCCGAATAAGGAACCCATCACCGGTGTCTTTATACAGTCCGCAATATCATTAATGGCGATTGCAAATAAGGCAACGCTTAAAACAGAGCCCTGGGGAACGCCGTTATCCTGAGAGTAAAACTGTGAGAGGTTTTTTCCCACTCTCACTCTAAAACCACGGTTTGTAAAAACGGTTTGGATAAAAATGTGTAGGTTACCGCTGAAACCCTAACTGTGCATTGTTTGCAAGGTCTTCCGGCGCCATAGCATGTCATAGGCCTTCTCTAAGTCAAAGAGGACACCAATGACATGTTGACGCAGAAGGCCTCCTTGATAAAATTATCAGTCCGAATGAGATGATCGATAGTAGATCCACCCCTACGAAAGCCACATTGTATGTTGGAGAGAAGGTTTCGCCGCTCCAACCACCAAACAAGCCGGCGATTGACCATTCTTTCCATAACCTTGCACAGGCAACTGATAAGAGAAATGGGCCTATAGTTGCTAGGGCTACTGTTGTTCTTTCCCTGCTTCGCAATTGGAACCACGATAGATTCCCGTCAGGATTGTGGAAAACTACTCTCCAGCCATATTTGGTTGAGGGTATGAAGGACGTCCAGCAATGCTTTCTTCGGTAAGTTCCGAAGAAATGCGTTGTGGACACTGCCTGTTCCTGGGGACGAATTCCGGGATTCCGCAATTGCAGAGGCCAGCTTCCATACCGAGAAGCATTCGTTGTAGTCAGCAATGTCGTGCGTTTCACGGAACGTTAGGGATGCTGCTTCGCAGCGTTGCTTTATTTCCCTGAAGTCGGCATCATAATTGTCGTGACTGCAGATATTGCTGAACGTACGGCCAAAGACCTCACATAATTCCGAGGGAGATGTTACCACCCGGTCATTACCTTTTAATCCGGAATCGCCGCATTGCTGACGGGAGCCCGAGGTTTATGATTATGAATTGAAAATTCTGGCTGTGAATGCACAGCAAGTAAGGAGATCCCATGATACTCATATATGGAAAGCATCAAGAATGAGGGAGTATATGGAGAAGTCACACCGGCTAAGCGATAGGAGTAGCTGGCTCTTAAGTGAGTACTGAACAATTGTCTTAATTGGCAGATCTTTTCATTTTCGACTTCCTTAAGGCCCCCTGGCGGTTTCTGAGAGGGCATTCGGCATTTGTCAAGCGTTTTTCTAAGCTTCCATAAGGCGTTGTAAATCCTTGGCCATTGCTCAATTAGGTGTTCAATGAGCACAATTGTAAACGCTTTAGGCATTTTTTAAGCGTTTCTTAAAGATTACTTGGCGTTTCCTGGGCGATCCGTGAACGCTCATTGTATTGGTGAGGTTTTCTTTAGGCGTTGTTGAGCGTCTTTACATGGGTTCGTGGGCTTCCGTTGAGCAATGAAAACGCTTAGTGGAGCCGGGTGTTGGGGAATCATAAAGCATTCTTTGGGGGTTTCACGGACGCTCAATTAAGATTCCTGAAGGCGTTGTCTGCCCTACCGATAAGCGTTTGTGTAGCCTTCTCACTGGGGACCGTCACATATGTTTTAGCCGCGTCCATCTGACGCCAAATAATGTTTCTGACCCTAGATATATGTCGGGAAAAAATAATGTAATGAGGTAAGTAATTATGCTGGGACGAGACACAGTGAATTTTCGGGTGCGATCAATCACATCGGTATGTATGTACAACACATTTTCCGAGATCGCAACAAGAGTAAGAAACACGCTTCGTTGCCATGAACTACTCCGTTTCCTCGAACCACCCTGCGCAAAACACTCTCGAAGTGGCTCGATTTCTATTTCGTCGGTGTAGATTGATACAATAAAGCGAATGAGGAAGGGGCCTAAATCACAATCTTGTTTTGTTTGGGGGAACTATATCCTACCAAGAATAGAGATCGGTTCTTATTCAAAGGTATGCTGCACATTATCTTTGACAGCTGTGAGTGATATTAGCATAATAGTAACATACATCAAAAGTATGGAAACTAGCGGTTGCTAACAGCACAATTTGTCATTTTATATAAATTACAACATTTTCAACATATATGTGCTAAACATCTTTTGAGCACGTGCTGAGCATATGTTCGGAAGGGCATATGCTCACATATGTGGACAAAATATGTTCAGCATGTTCTCAAAATACGCCCGGCGTATGTTTTCAAATATGTCTCAAAACATTCTCAGCATAAGGTTGTGACCATTTATCCCCCTCATTAAATGCATTCTCTTACAATGACTTTGCAATATACCTACTTTTTACGAACATTTACTCTCCCTTTAAACTTTCTTGCCCTTCACTGCAAATTTGTTTGCTGCCCAATGACCTCGCAATCCCTTGCTCCCTCCACTGAAACTCCCTTGCCGTCTATAATAAAACTTCCACACCATACTTACCTGATTCGATGAACCATTTTTGGCCATATAACGTCCCCACATTCAGATACGCTGAGCCAGCCAAGCTTGAAGGACAGGGAGCAATGACAGGGTTAACCTATATGCACTACAACCTAATGAAGATCTTCGAATGCCTTCCCTCGTAATGAAATAATTCAGGTTCATTTTAACACATTTATTTGATAAATTATTATGCACAATGAAATATAGGTCTGAGCACACAGTGGGTAAAGAATAGTAAAAACCAACGACAAGTAGATATAGCAATATCCTTTCACAAATCTCTATCACAGTCTTCTAGCCAAATTATGAGTTCGATAAGAGTGATGAAATTCGTATCTCTCAGCGAAAACATTTAGTTCGTAATCAATCTGGCTATCTCACTAAGTAGAAATCCTCCGGAAAACTTTGCGTATTCTTGATGGACGACGAGTAGCAACACCATCAACTGCACATAAGTTGTACATGAAAACTAACGCCACCAGGGCGAAAATAAACCTATTTCTGGCTTACAGTACCCGAAATACGAATGTAGGGTACTTAAAACAACTGATTCAATGATATATAAGTACATACTTCAGATTTATGACTTATTTTATCGGAAAACTCATAACAAAAACAACACTCACATCAACTCACTAAACAACTGCGAATTTCTATATTCATGGGTGAATCACAAGTTGTGACCGCTCAAAAGTGAGCCCCCGTGCCTGCAAAATAGTTCCATCGTACCGTGTAAGGAATCCTGTTTCTAACAGCGTTAAGGAGAGTATGAAACTAATTTTTAATTCAAAGTAGTTGAAAGACATTTTTAGAACTTAATATCAAGACAGCTTTTAAGAAAATGCGTTTCAAGCCATAATATCAAAACTGCCTGTTGAAATGACAATTCAGAACATAATAATTGATTCCGCTTGAACAATATATATATATATATATATATATATATATATATATATATATATATATATATATATATATATATTGTGACTTCTAGAGCTGACGAAGGACCAACTGGTTCGAAACGTTCCGTAAGAACGAATTCTTTATCTTTTCCTCTTTCTCCTACCTCCTGTAAGTTTGAATTTATATATTTGTGGCCAATTGGCGAAAACTTCCAAAGATTATATATATATATATATATATATATATATATATATATATATATATATATATATATATATATATATATATATAAACACTTGACAGGGGGTGGGGAAAGAAAAGTAAAAAGAGAGAGAGGACTTTTACTTTTCTTTCCCCACCCCCTGTCAAGTGTTTTTATTATATTGTGGCCTATTGGCGAAATTTTCGTTACGTGTATATATATATATATATATTACTTGACATTTATTAGATTCCTTGCATTCTGTAGTATTAGAACGGTATACTCCTAGCCAGCACAAAAGATATTTCAGATGGAAATTATTTGGGTAACTTGGGGAAAGTTTACCCTTTTCGTCATTACCCTTTCCTTACCCATTATTTACCCCCCATGCAGCATTGCCAACAGTGAAGAATGAAAAAAATATAGTAAGGCATTTACTTAATTGTATGTGCTAAAGAAAAGTTTATAGTAGAAAAATAAAGTTCCATTTATTCACAGTAAAATCTGTTTATCATATGTGATAATATTTTTCAAATTATTTACGAAAACTTCGCAAAGTTTCACATTTTATACGTTATCGATGAAAGCATGCGATCATTAACGGAAATAAAGTACTGTAAAATTACCTGATTATTTTTCTTAAATACATAAGGAAGAATACTAATTTTCATTGGATATATATTTTCAGTAAAATATTTATATGAAAGTTGAAAGATCGAACAAATCATGACGGTTGGCTACATTGGATCCGCCGTTGGGATTTGTGTTGTTGTGCACAAGTATTAAGGAGAAACCAGGAGAAACGTGAACGCGATTGCAAGTGCTAAAGAAACGTGCCGGGCGATTATAATTTCTAACACTACTGGAGCATGAAAGTAAACTAAACTAAGTTACCTGATATAATTTATAAAATCGTAAAATTAAATTCAAGTTCAGTGGAAAATTTAACTAGAGAGCTGCATCACCTTTTGTTGTGACGGCGGTGAGGCAATAATTTTTAATAACCTTCATAGCTGTAATTTAGTTCCCTCAAGCTCTGCTAAAGTATTGCGCTCTCTATTTGCAGTGATTTCAGTGGTTTGCATTCTTGAAATATCAATTCTGCCCTGAATAAAACAGGGAAGTCCTTATGTAAGGTGGCTTTCGAGGTGGAATTCCCTGGATTGGAATAATATTTGGTAAGTATGCCACATTCGTCTTGAGGTGCTGCATCAGCTTTGTCGTTAAATGTGATAGTGTACCCAACTTGAATTTTTAAAAAATGTACTGATATGTTCTCAACATCATTTTCTTGATTTCAGATGTTGTAAAAGAGAAAACCTAAATTGCCCAGAAATGGACATCTCAATGGTGAAGAAAAGTATCGGGGAGTGGTTTAGGCTGGCTAGGTTTATGTAGGTAGTTTTTGTAATTATTCCTCTTTCAGCAAGTGGTTATTTCCTTATATAGATGTCTTTATTGTATGTATTTAGTAACTTTTCGCCGTTCAATAAACAGGTATTCTTCAATATCAATGTCGATTTTGTTTATTATTGTGTGATAAATCCTATAACGCATAAAGTCAATGTACTGTTAGTACACATTATTACTGACAGAGGGGGGTGGCGTCATGTTTCAATTCCAGCTCCACAGATGGCTCTGAAGTCGCATCGGGAGGTTTTACCCGGAAATTTGCCGAATTTTACCACCGAATTACCCAAATTTTACCAGTTAAATTTATAGATGGGTTACCCGTTTACACGTAGGTCTGCCATCTTTTACCATAATTCTATGTGTGTAAAATAATGGTAAAAATGGGGTAATCTATCTTTTGTGCTAGCTGGGTTCTCCATATATTTACGGAA
Organism: Pyrrhosoma nymphula; assembly: GCA_963573305.1. NCBI lineage: Eukaryota > Metazoa > Arthropoda > Insecta > Odonata > Coenagrionidae > Pyrrhosoma > Pyrrhosoma nymphula. The sequence continues at coordinate 52,195,991 of OY754333.1, forward strand.
TATGGGCTTGTCCCAAACGCTTAAATATATGCATTTGAAGAGAGCTCTTTAGTGCTTTAGAAACGCCCAGTAGGGGATTTCCAATGCGTTTTGGAAATCTTTCGCGAAAAGCATTCAATGAGAATTCATTATCGGCGTAACAACGCCCGCTCACTAAGCATTCGTATTCAGTATTACGAACGCTCAAGCAAACGCCGAGGAAAGCATTCCAAGGCTTTTGTTGGGCGTTTCTTGAGAGTTTGCCTGTAAGCATTTGGCGAGTGCTTGTAAATGCCGAAGGTACGCCTAGTGGAGCATTATAAAAGCGTTCAGAAGGCGTTTACTTGAGAAATCGCCCACTAGGCATTTGCATTGCTCAACCGACGCTCGAAAATCGCCGGAACGCTCGGGAAACGCCCGACAAATGCTCTATTGAGCATTCTCACTCACCGCAAAACCGCCTGGGCCGTTTTACACGGCGAATGATCTTGCGTATGATCATTCGCATGACGTTAATGCCTCGTGTAATACGGAAAATTCGGAGAATTCTTGGTCATGCGCATGATCATGCGATCAAAATTAGAACATGTCCTATTTTTGCTCGCATTATCCCGTGAATGATCGCATGATACGAGCGCACGACGTCCATCTTTGTTGTTTTGTTATTGAATTTACCTCACTTCGCTAACGCTAAGTCATAATAACATATAAATAAGGAAAGGAAAGCCACAACAATGTATTTGGAAATAAATATCTTTGTTGGCAGGATGCAATGCACACGCTTTGGTAGACGTGGAATGGTCATTTGGTTAACACTATCTATTTAACTATTACGTGTCCTGAGGAAAAAACCGTGAAGTTTGGGGTTTGGATACATATATTCATGATTCACTAATTGACACCGATGATGTCTTGGAGCCGAGAGCAAGTGGAAAGCCTGATAGCTATGGTAAGGGAGAAACCTCACCTCTACAATCCGAAGAACCCACAGTACAAAAATAAATATGTTCGGCAGAAGGAGATGGAGGAAAATGCCGCAGGATTATGTGTAACAAGGTGTGTGTGAAGATAAATGATGATGACTGTTCTTTTTTAACATAAAGCTATGTGAACCAGGGATATTGTGGGAAAATGTGGATACTACAAATATTTCATAAACTAGGCGTTGTACGGTAGCTAATTCAATGTTCGAAATTTTAAAGGTTACTGAATAGCAAGGTTCTTAAAGTATTAGTACTCTAAGAACCTTGCTTGAATAGCAAGTATAGTATTACCTCACGCAGGTGATTATGAAATTTTCTGAGCCGAAAGTAAAGCAGATAACGTGAGGTAAATCTTTCTTGAATCCAGAGCAATTGACCAATGGAAGTACGAGGTGGGGTAATTATCTATCTAAACGATTCGTGTCTGATTCGTGAGATTGACACATTATTATAAGAAAACACGATTATGTGTGGAGTTTATTACGTCTGTTTGGTTACAGAAGTTACATTAACCATTATACATTTTAACTTTTAAGTTAATTCCGTAAATAACGAGCTGTCGAATTCTTGCCATACTTCTCATTTTTTTCTATCTCTGGCTCACATTGTTTCTTAAATGCAACACCGTCAACATTTTGAATTTTTTTATTCATTCGCACCATGAAGCCATAAACGGCTGGAGACATTTTTCAGTTATACCGAAGCAATTCAACCAAAGTGATGTTAAAAAATAGTCCGTGAATCACATTTTCATCGTATCATTCACCATGTTTAAAAAGTGTCAAAAATCAAAGGGCAAACTCCACTGCAGAAGATTGCAGGAAGAAGTGGCATTCTCCTCGCACTAACTTTATGGTAGAGAAGAGGAAAGTTGACTCCAGTAAAAAAAGTGGAGCTGGTGCATGTGATGTAACTACATGCATTGCAATTAAGACGTTAAATGCTAAAAACCGAAGACTATGTTCTCTTGTCAGAATGTAACTTAAATTTATTGTTTCAGGTTCGGACCCCGTCACTCTACTACTTTGCTTCCATGTCTTTTCTGGAAGACACTTTCAAAGTACGACCTCATACATCATCTTTAGATGAAGCAGAGATCAGTTGACGAGAATAAAGATGTATGATGAATGTATGTAATGATGATGACAGCGTTTACCTTTCTACCCTTGATTAATGTTGATTTGGAATAACATGATTTTTTAGGAATGCATAAATGGGGTACCCGTGTCACACGTGGGGACACGTGTCTCTTGTGTGGCTGCCAATTTCTAGTTGAAAGTTTAAAATAATGGAATGGGTTGAAAGTGTAGTTATTCAGTATGAGCGAGACGGGAAACGTTCTCCTGTTTTACAGACAATATTATCTTCACATATGCTTCGTAAACATTAAATTTCTTCCTATTAAGTTTCACTTTCAATACCCTGCATTATTACAATGAAGTTAAATTGCTTGAAATCATTAGTGTACCCACACAAGGTGGGTGTATGTGTAGGTGATTCACATTTTGCAACTCTTTTTTCCTTAATTTTAACCAAAATCAGCTGTTGTAATAACATTCTTCATTTCCAGGAACCTATTGCTCACTTGGAGGAGGGTGAGTGGGAAGTTCTCCTTTCGGAGGATGCCACTGAGGTGGACCTGATGGACTCCCCTGAAACCTCTTCATCAGGACAAATAGTGTCCAGCAAGTGCTCCTCCCACCAGTAGTGCTTCAGTGTCTACTCCACTGGGATCACTAGCTAGGGGCAATAAAAGGAGGGTTGGGTCCCCTCAAGCAGAATCTACCGCTACACTATTACAGGCTGCCGCATCCACTCTGGGAACATTGTCCCACAATGTTTTGTAAGGGAAGAAGGATGAAATGGAGGAACCACAATGAAAAATTTGTACACAATTTCTATACAGGATGTGTACAATGTACACATTTTATACACATTTGTATACAGTTGTATAGCCCGTATAAAATGTGTACATTGTATACAATGTACACATTTCCATACAGAATATGTACAATTTACAGATTTTATATACATTTGTATACAGTTAAATAGCCCGTATAAAATGTGTACATTGTATACAATGTACACATTTTATATACATTTTTATAGCCTGTATACATTGTGTACACTGTATACAATATACACAAGTGTATGTAATGTACACAAATTTATGAAAAAGGGGTAGTTTTAAACTGTACTAAAAACAATTACTAAACCTGATAATAATAAAACCGGAAGCTTGGTTATAAGGTGTTAATAATATGTACTTTATCTGAATTTTAGTAATATCTCTACATAATGGCATTTGACATAATTATTTACATATGTGATCCTACCACAGTAAATTGAATAAATCTTTTTAGGCAACAAAATGTGCAAACAGTGGCAAGCCTAAAATTTACCCGCATAGCACAATGCATCTAATGGATGTCCAATGGATATCCACAATCTCCATCACTTATCCAATCCATTAGCGATGTGCAGTGGCGTAGCTTGGGGGGGGGAGGGGGCGGCCCGCACCGGGTACCATCTGATGGGGGATGACACCCGACCGTAAAAAAAAAAACTTACGATAATTCCAGGAGGTATAATATTGCCACAAAAATGTTTTGCACATAAACACTGTCTGTTGTTTATATTTTCGTATTTCTATGGCCCGGTCGGTCTGGGATTCCCCCAAAATTCTGTTGTTTAGTTTTCATTTTTGGGGTGACACCACGTTATCTGCACCGGGTGCCACCCATCATAGCTACGCCACTGGCGATGCATTATGTATTCATTCATTCATTTCAGTAATCTACCGGTTAGAGGTAGGTTGTGATGAAAGTCAGAGAATATCCAACGAACTCTTACACGTGCCGTGCCCTTTCTATCTCTAGTATTTCTTTCTTCATCTCAGCATAAGTCCTACTTTTCTTCATCCCGTCCATAACACCGATTCTCATCCTTCCCCTTCCCCGCTTACCCAACATCCTGCCCTCTATCACGGCCTTCAGCAAACCATCGTCCCTCATTACCCCTTCCAGCCACCTACCGTGTCTTCCCCTAATCTCGTCTACAAGTTTCCTCTCCTCGCCCACCATGTCAAGCACTTCCTCATTTGTCTTCCTTTCCGTCCAACGCACCTTCTCCATCCTCCTCCACACCCACATCTCGAAATCCTTCAGCCTATTTTCGTCTTCCTTTCTCAAATGACTTTAAACTAATGATATGAAACTAATGACTAATGATAACTGATAAACTTCAAATTACGAAAACGTTGAACTTGCATTTTATATTATGTAAATTATAATTCAATATGGCGTTTGATAAATAGTTCTATATTAGTATAAAACCTCTCTTGTTATTATTTTCTATGACTTTCGGTAACGCCAGGTACGAGTTTTGCTTTCATAATTCGCGGTCTTGCCTTCGACCAGAGAGATCGATACGATCGATATTTCCATATATCCTGCATGCGTTCAATCGGTTTTGAAAATGGCGTCTTAAGAGGTCAAGGAGTACCAGTGAAGTGTACTTACGTGTTTTGATTTCGGTCAGCGAGTTTATAAAACGTGATATTAGGAGGAAAGATTAGCTAATCGCTTCGGTTGGCATATTTCCGGACTATTCTTCTTCTGCCATTGGAATAAAAACGTAAGTATTTAACATACTCGTTGGAACTTAAGAAACCAAGTTGTTTACTAACTTAAGATCTTTATCAACATGTTTTTTCAGGCACTTCGCAAAGAAATGGTAATCAGCATCCATAGTGATGATTTATAAAACCTGATTTTCATTGCACCCACGCCACGATGGGTGATCTTTGGCCTTTTGTATAATCAGGGAGTACTGCATGCATCCATCAGTGATTGTGCCTTGGAAGCGTCAAGAAAAATATAACATAAAAGGGAACATTATAAAATTGTGTAGTTTCCAGGAGTTCGCTCGTAATTCTTCACCAAAGAGTAAATAGCGAAGTCTAGCTTGATTCAGTGATTCAGACAAGTGTGTGGTTTACGCACATCAACTTGTTCCCATCCCCAAAATTCAAATAACGCAACGCAACTTTTCTGCGGCACGGAGTTACTGCTTGCGTTGCTCCATAACAACGCACAAACTATAGAAAAGCAGGGGGGCCAACATAATATACAAATTACATTAAAACCTATTTTTAAACAACTTATAATGAAAAAAATAGCAACTATCTATAAAAGAATTATGAAACACACAATAAACAACAAGAAAACATAGGAAATACCAATAACATTGAATGATTTCTTAATTAGGGAAACTAATTTAAGATGCGCTGCACTCAAACCATTTTGGGATACGCATATCATATTTAAACCTACTTTTCTACAACTCATCGGCCAAAACTGAACTTTTATCTTTAATATAATAAAAACCCATACATAAAAAAATATTTTAGCATAAGTGAGACCAATTCCACGCACCGTTTTCTAAATTCGGGGAACTAATTTATGATGTACTGCACTCGGAGCCATTTTGGGATACGCATATCGTATGTAAACCTATTTTTCTACAACTCAACGGCCAAAACTGAACTTTTTTCTTTAATATAATGAAAAACCAAACATTAAACTATATTCTAACATACGTGAGACCAATTCCAAGGACCGTTTTCTAAATTCGGGAAACTAATTTATGATGCACTGCCATCGGAGCCACTTTGGGATACGCATATCATATGTAACCCTATTTTTCTACAACTCGTCGGCAAAAACTGACCTATTTTCTTTGTTATAATGAATAAGCACACATAACACAATGTTTAATTATAGGTGAGACCAATTCCACGGACCGTTTACTAAATTCGGGAAACAAATTTATGATGCACTACATTCGGAGCCATTTTGGGATACGCATATCATATGTAAACCTATTTTTCTAGAACTCATCGGCAAAATCTGAACTTTTTTCTTTATTATAATGAAAGAATATACATTAAACAATATTTAAGCATAGGTGAGACCAATTCCACGGACAGTTTTCGAAATTCGGAAAACTAATTTATGATGCACTGCACTCGGAGCCATATTGGGATACGCATATCATATGTAAACCTATTTTTCTAAACTCATCGGCCAACACTGAACTATTTTCTATAATATAATGGAAAACCATACATTAAACTATATTCTAACATACGTGAGACCAATTCCACGTACCGTTTTCTAAATTCGGGAAACTTTTTTATGATGCACTGCACTCCGAGCCATTTTTGGATACGCATATCATATGTAAACCTATTTTTCTACAACTCATTGGCCAAAACTGAACTTTTTTCTTTGTTATAATGAATAATCATACATAAGATAATATTTAATTTTAGGTGAGACCAATTCCACAGACGGTTTTCTAAATTCGGGAAACTAATTTATGATGCACTGCACTCCGAGCCATTTAGAGATACGCATATCATATGTAAACCTATTTTTCTACAACTCATCGACCAAAACTGAACTTTTCTCTTTGATATAATGAAAAACCATACATAAAAAATATTTTAGCATAAGTGTGACTAATTCCACGGACCGTTTTCAAAATTCGGAAAACTAATTTATGATGCACTGCACTCGGAGCCATTTTGGGATACGCATATCATATGTAACCCTATTTTTCTACAACTCATCCGCCAAAACTGAACTATTTTGTTTGTTATAATGAATAAGCATACGTAATACAATATTTAATTATAGGTGAGACCAATTCCACGGACCTTTTTCTAAACTCGGGATACTAATTTATGATCCACTGCACTCAGAGCCATTTTGGGATATGCATATCATATGTAAACCTGTTTTTCTACAACTCATCGGCCAAAACTGAACTTTTTTCTTTATTATAATGAATGACCATACATTAAACAAAATTTAATCATAGGTGAGACCAATTCCACGGAACGTTTTCTAAATTCGGAAAACTAATTTATGATGCACTGCACTCGGAGCCATTTTGGGATAAGCATATCATATGTAAACCTATTTTTCTGCAATTTTTTGTTTTATTACTCAAGGTGTATTATAATTTTAGAAAAAGTACTTACTGTTTGTAATGTCCATAATACCTTGTCCTTGTATTTACACGTCTCTTCATCCTTGAGTTTATGCGATGCTTTTGACATTTCTGTTATGCGTGTTGCGTTCCTGTCCTTCTAGGCGTCCTGCTCCTGTGTGTGGTTTACCTTAGCCTTTGTTGCATTTCATAAATGGAATTACAACGTTGATGTGAAATTTTGTGGTGTCACTGTAAGACTCCTCTATTATAGTTCAAATTCCATACCTTTTTGAAGTGGAGAACATCAAATTAAGGTGGAATATAAGCACGACTGAAATAAATGTTAATATGGAAGTATTTTTTTACACTGTTCAATGAATTACATAGAACATGTTTCAGGTGAGGAGGAAAGATTCCAATGTGATGCCTTGGGTAAGGAATGAGGTATTGATAATACGTAGCAATGGTGCATACAATGTTAAAAATAAGGAGAGGAAGACTTACTTTTACACAGTCCGGGAATGTGTCGCTGATTTTTCTACCAAGGAGGTAATCAGCAAGACGCGTTTCTCTTTTTTTAGGGAATAGCCCTTTCGGAAAAAAAATCCCCTATAGGCCTATATAAAACTGTTATGAGTTGAATCCCACTTTCGCAGGAATCAACTCCCGTTGCAAAAATTGCACGCTTCGTGCCTTCCCAATGCTAATCTACCCTCCCCGGGGTGCTCCGGTTGGAGTCGGTATACACCCTCTGTAAGTTCCCGCAGCTGCATATTTTAAGGAGTTTCGACGTTGTTAATACGAATGCGTAAAGTTGTAACATGCCAATTTAAAATTCTTTCCGTGCAACGATCTTCAAGAAACATACGACGGATGTGAGTTAAGTTAATGGCTAATCATTAGACGTTTTCAGCGTACATTTCCATTCCTATACTAGCAAAATGGTTCCTTTCCTCCCGATGAAATACTCTACAGGCTAATCAGGGTGCCCACTTTCTGGAAAAACAGGGAAAACACAGGGAATTTTTTTGGGAGGAAATCACAGGGAAAACACAGGGAAAATCGGCAATCGTTGCGCTAAGAGTTGTTTCTGAGCTCCACCCGCAACATAAATTTTAAATTTTCAGAACTAAGGTAAGCTCTCAGTTCAAAGAGAACAAAATTATGTTCTCAATTCTTGCAGAATAAAGAGCATTATTGCCTCCTGCGAGGTGACCGCGGGTGTGTGAGTGTGTTTGTGTGCGATCCTGTAGGGCTATTGCACAGCTCACCTCATCTGTTCTGTGTGTTCCGTCTCCACCACGGCCGCGTGGATTCCGGCGCATGAAAGAAGCTGATTGGCTGTCCATTCCAAATCCACGCTGCCGTGGTCAAGACGGAATGGATAGAACAGATGAGATGAACCGTGTAATAGCCCTTCTGGTGGGGAGACGAAAGCAGCGAGCTAGCTGTATGTGGAAGGAGTGGGGGGTTGCAGTAGCATGTAGCGGCGGACTACAGTACCCCTATTATGTAACTTTTTCTCCGGGCGAGAACTACGACTTTCGGTAGTATTCTTGCAATTGTATCATATTCTCGCTTTTTTGCGATTATGTAACTTTTCTCGCCCCACGCGAGCATCCTACTTTATGCCAACCTCTCTCACGGTCAGGTTAGGGGGTCGTACAACACGACTCATTCGCCTTATGACAGTTTGTTGCTCCACAACACCACTTTTCAAGCCTATGCTGCTAAATAATTTATCTTCTTTCACCTTAATAAATTTATATGTATTATAGTTATAACTAAAAATGCTGAATAATAAATGAGAAAGGTTTAGGACGAGGATTAAAAATGCAATTTTTGCCAAGTTCACGCGAGTAGCAATGGGGCATTTTAGATGTAGGAAGGGTAACTTTAAAATATTTATATCTTCATTGACATTATATAATAAATTCTACTTACAGAATTTTGGATTTCTCTTCCATTTCTTTGTTATAAATATTTATTTATTGAGAACTACTGAATGGATGTCGAAGTTCTTCTAGCGTATAATGACACATGCAGCGAAAACTCGTTTATCTGTTACATTGAGGGGGTGTAGTGAGCGGGTGTCAAAATGATATATTAACTCTTGAATTGACAGATAAATATAATTCATTGTTTCACTCACTGTATGTTGTGGTAGAAAAAGATTAACGAGTCTCACTGATTATGCTTTACACACCAGCCAGTATTGAGGCAACTACAAATCATTGTTGCTGTCTTAATATTTCTCAGACATGGGATTTATGCATGTAATTACATGAAGAAAAATAGGATTTTCAGATAAACCAACATGCAATGTTAATGCATAGGGTGCTTTATTTTGGTAGTAAATCCACTAAGGTGCTTTTTAACAAACTTAGAGCATAAACTTACCGTAAGCCATATTTTCAATTGCTATAATTAAAAATGGAACTTAAAATTGTTTTTCTTTTTGGATATCTCAGCTTCGTTTCAACATTTTGTGCAAAGTAATTAATATATTATGTTGTTTTTTTAAATTAGCGCACGATAAATTGAATCACCGCCCGAATAATCTATCTGGGACAAGTTTCTTCGGGGCAAGTTACAACATCAATTCGCAGTCATGAAATTGCATTTATTACAAGTCAATAATTTTGAAATTCATTAATTTTTTATGTCATAAATTCTGCACAATAATATACTTCATTTCATATCATATTCTAACATCCATATACCTTCAATTTAAAGTCGACAGCTGTCTGCTTCATCACGTGATAGCTGTGTATGTTCTCATTGGCATGGGGAATATTTAGCGGACTGTTCAGAAACTTTTCATACTTATAGTTTTCATGCGAGAATCTCGTTTTCTCGTCCGAGAAATTCTTCTGACCCAGTTTCATAATCGCACGAGACGAGAAGGACCGGGGAGAACTAGGTGGGCGGCAATTCTAACCTCGAGTTAAATAATAGCCCTTCAGCGTGCATTTAGGGAAACTCGATACGGGTGCGACATTCCTTTTGCAGGCGATAGTACAGCAGCGAGCGCAGTATCTCAGACCTCGAGGGGACGGTGGTAGGAAAGGGCAAATCGCAAGCTATAATTAGTTATTTGATGGTGAATAATCTAAATTGAAAGCGTTATCGACTTATTTTTCACGTAGCTGGATATTATGCGGTACGGTCTGTTTTCAGTGTAACAATGTTTTATTCTATTCTATTGCATTGAAAAACTTAATTAACTGAAATGCGTTTCTTAGGGAACATCGGTTACCAGTGCTGCGTTAGATGTTCGTTGCGCTGACGTCCAGTCGTCGACGGCTACGAATGATTCAGCTCCTCCCGCAACTGAATTTTCGCTCCCTTCCAGCACAGCGGCGTCCTCGACCTCCGCGTCCACCTCTCAAGCTGCATCCACCTCGGGCCTTGGTTTCTTACCTGACCTCACCTGGGAACTGATGGGGAGGTTCATCAAACCATCTGTACTTGAAGGTGCGAAGTCTACATTCAAGCTCACCTGCATTAATGTACATACTGCAAATAATTGTGTGACACTGCAACATGTTAGCATTGGAGTCGCAGCGCACCACGCGCTAAGTGAAGCTCACGTTAAAGACATGGATGCAGAGAAATACCGTTTAGAGGCCAAGAGCTCCTTGGCGAAGATTGTTCAAAAAATCATTGAGAGAAGCCCATTGAAGCATAAGATCTTCAAAGCAGCTACATCCCTGGATCCCAGCAAAATTACCACGAGATCAGAGCAGTGTAAGACTGATTTCGACATTTGCATGGGGATACTTATGGCGAATCGCCATCAATCCCCCCTTACAATCAGATCGCTCCAGTGTCCAATACAAGTCGTTTGTCTCTCAAGCTAGTATAACTCAGCTCGCTAAGTTCAGTCGTACCAAATCGAGGCTTGACCACTTCTTTGCCGGACATCTTAAGGGCAAGGAAGAATTCAAAGATTTGTGGGAAGCTGTGAAAATCCTTCTTTTGTTTTCCCACGGATATGCCTTCGTTGAAGCTGGCTTTTCCATTAATAAGGAAATGCTTGTAGAGAACTTGCACGAAGAGACCCTGATAGCCCTCAGAAGAGCATACGATGGCAAACAAGATGCAGGGGGTGAGCATGCTATTGTTGTTGACCAAGAAATGGTCCGCTACGCTCGCAGTGCTAGCTCAAAATATACGACAGCACTGGAAATGATGAAAAAAAGGAGAGTGAATTAGAAAAGCTAAGCAGGTATGAGTGAGAGGAGAATAAAAGGAAGAAGGAAAAATTGGAAGACTTGGAGAAGTAAAAGAAAGAGCTCGAAGTGAAACAGCGTGAGTTAGAATCAAAGATTAAGTAACTTAGAAAGAAGTGCAATTCTTAAAATTGTTACCTACCTACCTCATGCGAGTAGGAAATTAGAGGGCTAACGTCAAACAGCTTTTATTTGATTGATTTAGAAACCAAGGATGGTAACTAAGAGTTTCCTAATGGTTACCAGCACTTGTTCAGTTTTTAATTATAAGATGTTTTAACCATGATTTAAATTTTTTTAATTTCTGTTTTGCTTTTATTATTCTTCCAAAAATGCCTTTCCTTCCTAAAACGATAACCGAAATGTTGCTTTCATACCTAAAAATATCCCAATTTACTATTAACATAGTGAAAAATAGGCTTTAAAAAAGACAGGGAAAGTCAGTCGAAGACAGGGAAAACACAGGGAAAACGCAGGGAAAAGAGGAAAAGAGAACTGGTGGGCACCCTGCTAATATAATATTGTATGGAATTTCACGGTTTATCTGTCACCGGCTGCTGCTAAAAATGGATTGGGGCTTTCACTCATGTACTTCACCCACACCCAAGACGTGACCTTTCCACCGCCTTTTACACAGCTATACATTCCCTGGGATGGAAATGGATGGATAGCAAGATTTTCTACATTGCTACATACCTATGCTAGGTACATACATAACAACCTATTTGACATAAATCTATTAGCCTTCCTTATCCAACCATTTACCGCATAACTTGCATACCCACGACGCTTTTTCGAAATCTTTCAGCAACTTCCTACTGTCTACGCAATTCAGATGAAACCACCTGGTACAGGAATCGCAAGCTACCCAGTCCTGTATATCTGTATCGCTTCTCCTATCACATACAGGACAAATCGCATCAACCTTAGTGGCAGCCTTCAACAACGTTCCTCTAATGTCCTTGCGGTATTCATCCGCATCTATCTCTTCGTCAGTTTCCAAATCATTAACAAGTTGATTGATGAAAAAACAGACGTTGACTCCACAGTTACCCATCCCTTTGCTCCTTACAAGGCGTCTGAACTTGTTTCCACCCCTTTTCACTGATACTATTCCCACTGCACTCATTCAATTTCCTAATGAGAAACAGGAATCGTTCCGTACAGCGCTGGTGACATTGGTGTACTCCAGAGGATCAAAGTACGCTACTGTCAATTCTTTAAAATTAATAACGTAAAGGCACCAATGATCATTCCCACTGTTGTACGGCATTAAAACTTTACATCCTTTAGATATCAGTGCCATTAAGGGTTAATGCGTTAACAATTCTTGATTTAACGCGTAAGTTGACAATTCACACGAGATGTATACGATATCTTTTTCCTTATTCAATAACACAGGTTCAGCAAAAGCATCAATAACGAAATTAGTTAACCATCTGTGCTCGTAAATTTTAATGAAATCGTCTAAGTATAACCTTGTTGCTATCACGAATGTTTTGTACAGGTTGCTAGTTACGTCGTAGTAACTGTCCATGGAAACTAACCCGTTGTCGTAGAATTGAAATTGGGCACCTGTCATGAAATATTTCGTCCCTTTAGTCAACCATTTCGTGGAATACTTTCTATCTCGCTCTACCTGTTTCGTGCCTTCCCCGTTTTTGAAGTGGTCCCTAGATGTTCATAACCTCTAGTGGAGCTAGTGTCATCCTCGCCACCCGCTACCTTCCCATCAAATGATATGACCTCACATTCCCCTTCCTTTCGTATAGGATAAGATATTACCCCTTCCGGTCTAAAAGAATCTCCCTTACGTTTGCCTGCTCTCTTTCTTTTGTTTCCCCACTTCTCCTCAGCCTCCAAGTCCTGCAAGTTGTCACGCCTCCTACGCCTCACTTGCTTCTTGGTAATTTGTAAATGGAATTCCTTTACTTTTGATAGAACAACAGGCAGGCTAACAAATCTTCCGGGACGCAAATGCGAATCGTGTTCTAAAATATTGTTTTTACTGTCCCAAACCAATTTTCCACAGGGGAGTTACTGTATCGCGGTCCAAAATCAGTTTTTCAATGCTTTCCCTTAACAACATTAGTCCACAAAGGGAGGAAAGGAACGTATCGCCTAAGAAAAATGTGTAGGAAATTTTCGCCACGGAATTCATTTTGCTCCACAATTGAGTCTACGGCGGCAGATTTGCATATATGGAAAAACTTCTGATAAAAAGGGCTACTCACGTACAGTTTCGTATCGGTGACCTCGGAGAAAACGAAGTAATTTCTATCGCACACCACCCCTATCTCCCCTTTCACAATTTTCCGCATTGCTAGCAGTGCTTCGGTTACAGCCAACCCTCTTCGTTCCGATTTCAACACCGTCGACATATTCCTAAATATTTCTTCCAACACTTTTACCGAGTTGCACGAGATCATAAAACCTACCACTTTCACACCCTACTACTTTCGAAAGTTACGCACTTTCTTATTACTATATTCTTTGGCGAGCGCTTTAGCTACTAAATGAAGGAAGTGAGCGCAGCAGATAATTATAGGGGTTTCTATGCATGCGGTGGATGAGCCATAAACGAAATCGAAAGCGATTTGTAAGTATTGGGACAGCGTATTGACAGAGGACCAATTAGAAACTGAGGAATTAATCAACGCAAAGCTAAAATCGCAAACAACCGCATCGAAAAATGGTAATTTCAAACGTCCCTCACTCAAAGCGAAGTGCTTAAACCTTGTCAAAAAACATGAAATATTAGCTGCGTCATGGGAATCTGTTATTAGTTCTATTACGGGGAAAATATCATTACCAACATTTATCACTCCCGCGTAGTACAGGACGCGTTTCGAAAAAGCAGGATGATTTTGAATTGATGAATACCCATAATGTTGTAGTTGTAGAAAAGCATACTGTCTTACTGAAACCGTATACCGAAGCAATAAATTAGAAGACATTTAATTTAAGCCTTCATAAAATCAACAACAACACATTTCAGATGTGATGTTGCTTCCACGAAGTCCTTGGGAGTTGGAACTTTCATATTGACAAGCTACAGTGACAAGAAGACAAAACAAATGTATGTAGCACAAATAGCTTCAGTATCAAATGAAGATTCAGATTGTTATGAGGTACTGAACCTACGCCGAAATGATGACAAGGGGATGGTGTACATATTTCCAGAGAAAGAGGACAGATGCTGGATTGACAAAATGGATGTCGTTCACCTTGAGCACCAGCCTATACTTAACGTATTTGGAAATCACATTCGTTACATTTTTCATAATGCAGTGAATGGACAGTAAAACACACATTAGCGCAAAATAATAATAATATTGTAGCGGAGGAATCATCCAGAGCCTTGGCAACGGTGGCTATTGACGCGTCAACGCGTCATGACGGGAGAGAAGATGAACAAGAGGGAATTCGGGGAATGATGTATTTTGTGTACAACTTTGATGTGACTGTGTTAACATATTTAGGGAAATAAAGGTATTTCAAGTGTTGCGGAAATAAGAAGAGTTGTTTTTACACCCACGCACGTTACAACTGGTGTCAGAAGTGGGATAAATTAGTAAATTTTAGTGGACTTTTTGAGTGTTAGCCACGACTTATTTTCATGTACGTCAAGAGCATGGCTACAAGAGTAGCGATGTTAAGTGAGTTGAAAGTGGCGGATTAGAAGCGCGAGTTGGAGGAGCGTGACATGGAGACTAGTGGGACGAAATCGGTACTTCAGTTGCGACTTCGTGAGGCGCTTCAGGACGAAGGTGTCCAGCAGCTCGATTCTGTAAAAGTCATACCTATGAATCGCGTGGAACGAACCACAGGTGGAGTTATGACGGCTCCGCCCGTCATAGGCGTTCGAGCGATTCTGTAAGCTAGTGTCATCAGCCGTATGACGGGTTGCGAATTGACAGTTGAAAAGCGCAACGTTGACTTGATTTTCTTATGTTGGTAGCTATGCGGATTGCGAAGAACCAATCAGAACATTCATCACAAAGCTACTTAAGGCGGCAAAGGTGAATTTAAGTTTCGTCGAAAACCACCATGGCAACTTCACTCCTGTGAGTATAAAAAGACTTTTATATTGTAAATACCGACTCATACGTTATGGTTTCTTAGTTTATGACTATTAAATATATATTTCATCTTTTGCCGGTTGTTAGATGCAAAGACAGTTTAACACGGGGCACGTATTTGCACAATTAACTGCAATTTCCTCTCAATCTTGCGCTAATGCTTTAGCGAAAATAGAACAAGAGTTATTTTGTCATCTCATTAGTTTATATTCTTGCATGCGTTCGAGAAGTTCTCATAATTTCACTACGTAATTTTAAATGCGCTCTCGTGCATATGTCAGATTGTGCAAGTGCATGCCACGGTTCACGATTTCTGTGTGAAAATGTTATAATTCAAATACGAGTTAGTGGTAATAGTTTGTAAGAGTAACAGTTTTTGGTAGAAGTTGAAATTTTTACATGCCTTAGTACTTCCAATGTGTCAGTAGTAAGAAGAATCGTGTTGGCCGCGTCACCGAACGGCAGCAAATGCTACTGGTTGACTACATGTCAATGCACAGTGATTTTGCTGCCGGACGGTTCACCGGCCCTATGGGGGTTGAAAGACAAGGCGAGCAGTGGGAGAGATTGTCAGGCCGCCTTAATGAATGTGGACCTTGTAAAAACGTCGAGCAGTGGAAGAAGGTAGGTAAAGTGATGGTAAAGAGTGATGTTTATGTATTTTTCGGGATTTGAACAATGACTGAATATCTCTTACATAGACATGGAGAGATTTGAAGAGGACTGTCCGGGCCAAGGCGTCACGCATTAACGTGGCGTCGAGGGCGACTGGCAACCTCCCGGTGCAGGAGGAGTTGACGATGTTAGAGGGCAAGTGTTTGGCCGTCATCGGCGAGGAGGTTGCCGTTGGACTTAATGTCCAAGAAATAGGCCATGGGAGCATGGTAAAGTTGTCATTAATGAGCACGAGTGTCGTAGTTTTTTGTTTATGTCTATGGAATGGCCTGTCACCATTTAGACCCATATGACCTTGACCTTCCCTGAGGAGGTGCCAGTTGTAAGTAGGAAAATGTTTAAAAAACCATATATATCCATGATGTAATTTTCTGGGTGTATTTTGATGGCATGTTATTAAGTAGAGTATCAGTAAAATTCCTTTCATCAAACAGACTCATGACAGGGATGATGATGCAGGACCATCAAATGCTGCGGTCCCCAGTGAACATGTTTGTACTTCTAAAATCAAGTTAGGATGAAAAAAGTGCTGGTCATTATGGTTTTAAACATATCCTTATTTTATTTTTCCTGCAGTTGGAGATAATAGTAAACGATTTGTTCACCCCAGAACAATGTGAGGCCCCAAGGCGTGAGTTAATCAAACACTATTCAAAGAGTTTTGCATAGCAATGTGGATGTATATTAACTGTCAATGTCTAACTATACTAGTCATGAAATTGCGAATGTATTCATGTGATATTCAATTTAATTTGACGATTTACAGGCAAAGGAGATGGTGACTTACAAAAAGCCACTGCTCTAATTGTGGAGGCAATGAAAAAGAATGCGGTAAGAGTATACACCAGCCAGGAGGGGTATTTTAACTTAATTTTCCTTGCAGATGTTAGATAGCTTTGTACAAAATTAGTAATTATAATCATTTGGTAGTGTAACAATGAAATGGTCAATTTTTTCAACTAGTGATTTATTTTTTTCCTATATCTTCGGTTGTTCATTGTTTGATATTGTGTTCATTAGTCAGAAAATTTAGTTAACGAAAGGTGTGCTGCAGCCTTGGAGAAGCAAGCAGAAGCATCTCAAATGAGGGCTGCAGCTGCAGTGCGGAAGGCCGCTGCAGCTGAACGAAAGGCTGCTGCAGCAGAGAATAAGGCTGCTGTGGCAGAAAGGCGGCAGGCAGTGGACGAGAGGAGAGGGCAGCAAGAGATTCTCTTGGCTGCCAGGAAGGTGGTTGCCGCTGAGAGGAGGGCAGCAGCAGCTGAGAGAGCAACTGATCTGTTGGCCACTGCAGTCAGTTGCTTAGGGAGAATGAGTGGCAGTATGAATGAGTGAGGTGAAAGAAGGAGACGAATGTATGTTTGTTTTTGTATGTATGTGTTTAGTGTATAATAAAACTTTCTGATCTCTGCTACTTATGTCGATTTCTTCATAATACCTGATTTTTTTCTCTACTAGTGGTCACTTTTACTGTCACTGTTACTACCATTAATTCTCTGCTGAGGGGTTTACCAAGAACGGCAACAAAACTCAAACTTAGGTCATTACGCATGTGGTGATACATAGAAGCAGTGCTTAATTAAATGAGTGGAGGCCTGTGAAAAGGGTTTTGGTTGAAAAAGTAGTATTAACATTTATCTTTGTCCTGAATTTTTTCTGCTGTTCCTTTGCACCATTAGGAAATCTTAAATTACATGAAAGTTGAACAATGTTAATGATAAAGGCATACTATTGGCAAATTTTACATGGAAGATTTGTAAAAATTGCCACAGTCAGTCCCTAACTCCATCTTTTAATTTACCTCTTTAATTTGGAATTAGGTCTATCCCCTATCTTTTTATCTATGAATGCTATTCCCTTATACCTCACTTTGTTCCTTAAGAATTGTTTTCAGCATTCCCTCCTCACACATATCCTGCTCCATCCAAACCCTCTTTTTCCTCCTTATCTCCACTAGAAGTTTTTCTCCTCCAAACCCACATCTACCACCACTTCTTTGCTTTTCCTCTCTATGCCATTCCCGTCAATTGAGGATAGGAAACTTACAACCCAAAAGAATCATAATCAAATAAATGAAGTGCATTCATTAAATCTTTTATTTGACAGCCTTGAGTTGAAACTATTCAATTACAAGATTTCACAGTAACATTTACCTGGTGACTCTCAATTAATAGTCCACTGGTATTCATCATTCCCTTCAGTTGTAGATTCAACATTCATTAATATGACCCTAGGAAAGAAAAAGTTTAGAATTAAAAAGGGTAACTATGAGATACGAAAGAAATTCAAACGTGAACATCTGTGGAAAACAAGTTGAAAAGAAAAGATTTAGATTGTTTCACATACATAATTTTAAGTGATGGGCTCCATTGCGATGCAACGTACAGATACAGGATGTACAAAATCTTAAATGCACTTGGTGATAGGTGTTAGAAGGATGATGTGATGGAAGGTTGAGTAATGGTATCAGGAAAACCCCTTCAAAATGAAAATTTGAGAATAGGGCATCAGCATTTTTCCCTGAATGTGGCCGACCAAGAGGGAATGGTTGAGTTGGATGGCCTGGGAGAAGGGGAATTTCCAGAGAAGATAAAGGGAGATTGGTGTGATGTGCCCTCAAGTCTCACCATGTCCCTAGTTAGGATAGGAGGGTAAGAGTTCAACTCTATCCATAGCATGCCTGAGAAAGTGTATTGATGAGTTCCTGTGGTATGCTGATGTGATTTTAGAATGGGTAAAAATTTGGTTATTTAATTAAAAATAGGTTTTTCACCAATGATTTTCTTTAATTAACCGTTCATCACCTTCATTCTCTATCCTTCTGTCCTCATTCACCAAGTGTATTCAATATTGTGTATTTCCTGTACCAGAGGTCACACCACGATAACCTGTCATTAATAAAAAATCTATGTGAAATATTAAAAAAAAAATTTTTCATCATTAAGAAATTTCATGTAGTCACACTGAAAAGTTTTGATATTCTTGGGAAATAAAAAGGATAGTAATGGGACAGAAATCAAGGATGGTTAACATAAAGGTGTTTAAAAAGTAGGCCCTTAACTTGAAGTAGTGATGGGTAGGCAAAACAGATGATAGATGGGAGCCAAATGATTCTCTGCCTTGAGACGATGATGCAACTGAATAATGAGAGTTGTAAATTTCAATTATTAGTAACATAATGATATTAATGACACATAGTTAAAAAATTGTGCTGTATATACTTACTATTTACAAATTAAAAATGGAGTCAGGTGAATGTTATGTACACTATATACACATATAAAAAATGCAATGCTGCAAAAATTATGTGAAGAATTGTCTGACCACAGACATCCTCACATCTTCAGCAGCAGCATTCCTCTCTCCATCAGCACCACGTTCAACGTATTCCAAATTTGGTAGAGCTTCCTCCTGAGGCATGTCCACACGATAGGCCAGCATCATGTTGTGGAGCACTGAGCATGACAATACTATCTTCGCTGCGCTCTCAGGGTTATAATGGATAACCCTATCATGGTGGATGCATCGCCATGTCATTTTAAGGACACCGAAGAGACGCTCCACACAATTTCGGGTTTGGCAGTGGCAGTGGGTATAACGACCTTCAGGGGTGTCCGGATCCGCATCACGGATGGGTGTCAGCAGAAATGGCTGGAGAGCGTACCCAGAATCACCTTAAAAGAATTAATAAACACTTCCCATAAATTTTAACACCCTAATGCCTCATGTGAAATGGCATCCGGATTTTTGACAATAATTCGAGGCAGCCGGATGGCAGCAAAATAAAGCATCAAAAACGGTATATGCTTATGACACTGAAAGAAGCATATCATTATTCAAGACAACAACATCCGGGTGTCAAATGTGGATTTTCGAAGTTCTGTAGCTTGCGTCCTTCCTACATAAAATGTTTGACTGATGTACCACACACAACTTGTACTTGCAAGTACCATTAAAATGTAAGATTTTTATTGAAGGCCCTTTCAAAGTCAGGAGATGCACTACTTATTGTACCCACTGAATTCAGACCTTTTTTGGACGCTATTACATGTAACCAAGAAGTAGAATCCTGCATGATAGGTGACTATGAGGGATGTGCAGTCAAGTTTAGAAACTTCTGTGGTTTGTTTGAGAATCCCCAGACTGAAGTCAGGTGGGAACAATGGGAGAATACAGGAACCAGATATAAAAAAGTACCCATGAGGGTACAATTGAAGATTGTTTGAATGTTCTCGAAAATCAACTGATTTATTTCAAAAAGTATACATTCATCAAAAGAAAGCAAAGTTCAGCCTTCAAGGATGCGAAGTCAAACTGTGACAAGGAGACCGTAGTCATTCAAGTTTATTTCGCAGAGAACTTTACAATAATCCAGCAAAATGAAATTCAGGCAGCTCATTGGAACCACCAGCAAGTTACTCTTTTTACAACTTGTATGTGGACCCAGGATGCTTGTCAATCGTTTGTCATTGTTTCAGATGAATTGACTCATGACAAGTATGCAGTAGATGGATTTTTGAGATTGTTACTTCAAGAACTACGCACCCTGCATCCACATATCAATAAAGTAAAATTCTTCTATGATTGGGCAGCAAGCCAGTTCAAGCAGAGGTACTTGTTCGAAAACATTGCTTTTTCACATGACTTGTTTTCTCTAAAAGAACTTGAGTGGAATTTCTTTGCCAGTAGTCATGGTAAAGGTGCAGTGGATGGAATTGGAGGTGAAATTAAAAGACAAGCAAAACTTGCCATATTAACAGGAGTAGCCAAGATTTCATCAGCCGAGACTTTGTTTTAACACTGTAGCGCAAAAAATTCTACTAAGTCCTTGGCAGTTGGAACTTTCATATTGACAAGCTACAGTGACAAGAAGACAAAACAAATGTATGTAGCACAAATAGCTTCAGTATCAAATGAAGATTCAGATTGTTATGAGGTACTGAACCTACGCCGAAATGATGACAAGGGAATGGTGTACATATTTCCAGAGAAAGAGGACAGATGCTGGATTAACAAAATGGATGTCGTTCACCTTGAGCACCAGCCTATACTTAACGTATTTGGAAATCACATTCGTTACATTTTTCATAATGCAGTGAATGGACAGTAAAACACACATTAGCGCAAAATAATAATAATATTGTAGCGGAGGAATCATCCAGAGCCTTGGCAACGGTGGCTATTGATGACGGGAGAGAAGATGAACAAGAGGGAATTCGGGGAATGATGTATTTTGTGTACAACTTTAATGTGACTGTGTTAACATATTTAGGGAAATAAAGGTATTTCAAGTGCTACGGAAATAAGAAGTTGTTTTTACACCCACGCACGTTACAACTGGTGTCAGAAGTGGAATAAATTAGTAAATTTTAGTGGACTTTTTGAGTGTTAG
Source organism: Pyrrhosoma nymphula (assembly GCA_963573305.1). NCBI lineage: Eukaryota > Metazoa > Arthropoda > Insecta > Odonata > Coenagrionidae > Pyrrhosoma > Pyrrhosoma nymphula. Next base: position 52,217,334 of record OY754333.1, read on the forward strand.
CCACGACTTATTTTCATGTACGTCAAGAGCATGGCTACAAGAGTAGCGATGTTAAGTGAGTTGAAAGTGGCGGATTAGAAGCGCGAGTTGGAGGAGCGTGACATGGAGACTAGTGGGACGAAATCGGTACTTCAGTTGCGACTTCGTGAGGCGCTTCAGGACGAAGGTGTGGACCCCTGTCCAGCAGATATTAAATTATATATATATATATATATATATATCAACAATATTTTTAGGGGGTTCATGGCTGGCTATGTCCATGGGTAGCTAGAGAACTGTCCTCTCAGTACAAGTGCTTGGGTGAAATTCCCACCTGTAGCAGAAATTAATCAGCGCCAATCCTACCCCTATTTGCTAGCCAAGAAGACAGCAAATTAGGCCCAATGCTCTATTAAGTAGTTGAATAAATTACATTTTAAGCTGTGAGCCCCTTGGTTCCTTTTGTTTAGACTAGGTTAATTTCAATGCTGCTTCCTAACTGCACTAAGCTCCCTAAATTACTCTACCTAAAAACTGAAATGCCCACTTTCCCTACAATTGAAAAAATGACATTAGTTGTCCGTCACAGCATAACCAGTGACTACTACTTCAGAGAACTTAACTTTCACAGGGACATGAGCTCCCTCAGCATTGCAATTTTAATTATATGCATGGCTGTGCAAGTATCAGTGGAGGGGGATAGTAGGTAGAGGAGGGTTCATGCCTCAAAGAAAAGTCTCCAGTGTCATCTTTGGGAGACTACATGTGGCCATCGCCTTCTTCTACATCCTTGATCAAGTCTGTGGTTTTAGGCCCCTCTAAGACATGATCCAAAGTAAGTTATAATGTTAATGTTTTCCATGCAGTCACAGTGGGACCCTAATGCTACAATTTTGGCCCTTTACATTACCAATATTATCCTCCAGGACTATGGGAATACTTATGCTTATATATCTACAACAAATGATAGAGTCAAATTAGGAATATCAGCTGGCAGTTGCAATGGCTAAACAGCCGATTGTGACTCCTTTATAATAATTAATACATCCACACCTTCTAAATTGAACACACCACTCCCAGCATTGAGGGAAACATCTTGAACTGGCACTTTAGGGTATGCCTTAGGTTCCTCTGTGTTATTGCCATCTGAATCAAACAAAAGAAAATTTTAAGCTTGTCGAAATTGTTAAAAATAATATTGAAATAATTCTAAACTCTCTCCTCATGAACAAAGTTTAGTTGATAGCCTTTGCTACAGAAAAATACACCCAAAAATTGGAGAATGCGAGGATATTATTCAAGAAAAGCATGCTTAACGCTTGCATATAACTTACCCGTAAATAAATGATTAGCGGCTATGCGGTCTTCGGAGATAGAATTCAAATATTCCATGCAAGGAAACGAAGATTTGAATATATGCATCACGTGATTCTTAATATTATTCTTCTCGTGTTTCCTTTTGTCCCTACAAATCGTTGTTCTTGATGTTTTCTCATTTTTTAGTCACCACTATTTTCTTGCTCGCGCTGCTTATCTTTATTTAACTGGTTTAAATTAATGTCGTCACCTAGTAAGAATCAAACTTACCACCATTATAAGACGACGTGTCAAAACCTGTCAGGTCAACCACTTCTTTAAAATGTTACCAAGTTTATTCCGATATTACATTCACTTTTTTGGGATTTAGATATTAAAATATTATTTTATTGCAATAGTTATCTCTGTACATGTATTAAACTACCTATCGAGGAGAGAACTTGACTCAAAAGTCTCGTATAAAGCCAAATTTGAAGGGAACCATGAACTATCGTCTTGCTTATTCTAAGTCAGGAAAATTTCTTGAGGGATATGCAGATGCTGACCTTGCCAGTGATAAAACAGATCGAGTACCCTGGGAAAGCAAAAAGCAGGGATGTGTAGCCTTGTCTACGACGGAAGCCGAGTATGTTAGTTTGGCAGCTGGTGCAAAAAAGTGTATTATACTCTCTACAATCATAAAAGAAATTGTTGGAGAAAACTGTACTAAATTACTCGGTAGTGATGTGGTGCATTTATACAATGATAACCAGTCTGCAGTTAAAAATGCAAATTGTGGATACATCAAGGAAAGGTCAAAGGACATAGAGGTTAGACATCACTTTGTAAAAAGGGCTGTTGCTGAAGGAAAAATAATTGTAAGTTACATGTCAACAAATAATATGGTAGCAGATGTGCTTACAAAGGGTCTAAATAATGTTAAGCATTGGAACTGTATTAATAAATTGAATCTTGTGGCTCATGGAAGAAACTAGTTTAAGTGAGGGTGTTGTACTTGTAATCTAGTTGCGACATATTAAGGGCGGTTTTTTTGTTTGAATCAATAAAAAAAAACCGCAACATGTTTTGGCAACCGCTTTTGCATTGTTGTTGTTCTTTGAACCGTAAAAGACGTGTTTTATTTCTTAAAGAAGATAACTGTTCCTAGTCCACCAAAAAGATAAATCACAATAACGTTTTGCGGTTTACTCACATGGAAGATGGAATACGAGGATAGCTCCGCAATTTCTTGGGATTCCTCGGCCTCCGAGTCGTCCACGACAGGATCGAGGAGAGGTAAAGCGAGGGCCGTTAAGGTCCCCGCTCTACTGTACTTCCTATTAGACGAGTCAACGCACGTCACATAACATTTTTTAAATTATTTCTGGCATTCCTTATAAAAATAAGGAATATGATATACTTTGGGCTGGAGAGGAACAAAAGGTTCAGATTGCAAAAATAGGGGGTAAGTAAAAAGGAGACGATACTTTCGCAGTAATCACTTGCCACTGTTACCAATTATTCCCTTAATACTTTACTAAAAGTGGGTGTAAAACGCGATTTCGTTCATTTAACGGGTCATTTCTTTCAGGCTCAGTAACTGACTGTTAAGAGGCGCAGTTAAATTTAGAAAAGTTGCTGGGCTCCAATGTGCCCCTGGAGGAAAGTGTCAACCTCTGCGATATGCCAGACGCGGTTATAAGGCAGTGAATTAAAGAAGAGAGAATTAAAAAACAGGATGCAAATCGGAAAGCCGGCAAAGTATCGAAAAAATTAGTGTCACTGTTACATAATACTCCTTCATTGCATAACGAACAAAGGCCGACAACATCTACCGGCAATGGGGTTCCACAACTGGGAGCTGAAATTCATTTCGCCTACCCAGATTTTTGTTGAGAGAAGTTGGCTAAACTCAGTCAGTTTTACGTATGTAATTATAAGGTTGACATGTAAACATTTACTTGGTTACATATGTTACTTTGGTAGTGAAAAGATAAGTAAAAAGGTTATTGTTCCGTTGTTTACGCATTGAACATGATATCATATTTATTCTCTCTCACGATAAAACCAGTTAATTAATTAAGAATAAGACATGTAATAACAAGGAATAACCAAGAATCTAACAATTTTCATTATGTCGTTAGCCAGGAAGGAAACCCTGCCCCTAACATTGAAATCATCGAAGTGTCTGCGGGGATGTTGGATAACCATGAAATAGAAATGCAGGAGTGCGCATCCGGTAAATAACTACGTATTTGGTATGGTTTTCTTCCTGGAAGATTCTCATGACCTTGCGGTGAGCATGCCAATTATATAGTCATCATTTCTCCTCTTACACGATTAAGAACACTGAGAATGTTTATGGGGGCCTCTCAGGGCAAGGCCGCAGAGAGGGGGCAGTTTTCCCCGGACCACACTTCCAGGGGGGCTCTATAAAACGTTCTCAGCGTTCTTAGCGACGGGGTGGGGGAAAGACAAAATTGCCCCGCGCCCCCAAATGTCTCTGGGCGGTCCTGTCTCAGGGTCCCCCTAAAAAATTGGGGACCTGGGGCACACTACCCCTTTTTCCCCCCGTCTGGGCGGCCCTGGTATTAATTAATACGCGCGAAATTATTTATTATGGGATGGTATTATTTATGATGTTATTAATTAATCTGGTGGCGAAAGCTTCGCGCATTAATGGGCGAAGCTTTCACCACCAGAAACTCCACTTCTTCAGACGGGTTTCCAGCCACAGCAGCAGACAAGCAAATAGGCTTCCTTCTCTGTCCATCAAATGTCAGCACTAGCAGTACGAACAAAGAAGAAATTAAATACACAGAGCGTCTTTCTCCTGACCACGTTTTTGCTACCTCGTTCACTTCGTTGTTCGACCGCCTCGTGCCTAGACGCTTAGTTATCGCCTTGTGCTCTGCCTTTTGTGCTTTCCAGCCATTATAAATTGACAGTTCTTTTTAGGACTCCCCTCTTCCAGTGCTTCCATTTTCACATCTTTTATCTATCAATCTACCTTCAACCTTGTTCCTCTTCAAATTTACTTCACCTGCCCTTATCCCCTTTCCGCAACCCGAAACGCATCTCGCGATTACATCGTTTACGAAGTTGTCTTTACAAGGATTAGAAGAACATTCCTTGTTTAATTTGCACCTTAGGGTACAATTTATTAGAATCACGCCGATCCATTCTAGTGATATATATCATTGCACGCACGAGGGACGATGCAAGTTTCTTTTGAGCAAGAGCTGCAGTCTTCTGACCCCGAGGTAAGCTATGTTTTACTCTTGAGAACTTGATGGCCACGTGATTGTGTATCTTGAATTTTAGTATTTTCTTTATCTTATATATCAATCTTTAAGTCCTCATTTGGTTTATTTTTGATAAATTACTGTTATATGAGAGAAGGGTTTATTATTAGGTATGAGTCTTTGAACGTTATTCTTTCACAATGTGGAAAATTGTAATATCTAAGTTCTTATTGTTATTCTTTCAATTCAGTTATCAAGTGTTGTATCAAGTCTTACATACTTAAAGATTAAAGAATAAACTACCAATAGTATAAATCCAAACTTAAATTCTCTGACCGACCCAGGTTTCAATGGATCAGTCATTTTTAAGGTGACTGCAATCCATTGAAACCTGGGTCGGTCAGAGAATTAATGTGGATTTATACTATTTGAAGTTTCTTTTTTCATTAACGAAGGATATATTCTTGTGAATAAAGAACAACTTTTCAACCCATGGTTTGAAGTTGTTATTATATAAGTGGAGTCAAGTGCTTATTCAATCGCCGTAATAGGTTTCGATCACCCTTCCCAGCAAGCGATAATCATCAAATTCTTCTTCACCACGCCAGAATATTTTTTGCAAAGCAAGCAAGACTATCTATTTAGTTGCTATGTGCCTTAGTCATAAGTACTTAAGATTTTTCCCAAGGTAGGTTTCACTCATTGCCTCAATGGTGTAATGTAGAATTGGTATGTTAATTAGAAAATCGTCAAGGGGCCTTTCAAAACGACTAAATTATTATTTGTATAAATCAACAGGTTATTATGTCCAATTATGGAAGAGTCTCTTAAGTTTAGAGCCATTAAGAAGAACCTACATAGGTATCTTACTGCAGATGGCGTTTCTTTCTCTCCTGTCTCAACGGTAGCTGTAAATCAACTGTCTGATGGCAGTGTTGAGGGGATGAATTTTTCTGCTTCAGATGAGTGATGATGAGTTAAGTGTACAAGACACTGTTTCTTCCTTTACCAGTCCTGAGAGTGACAGTGATGAATATGAAACAGTAGAGCAAGGGAGTGCAGAGGACATGGGAGACTTTAAGTCGAAATTGACAGCTTGGGCCTTGAAGCACAGCATAACCCATGCAGCGTTGAATGATTTACTGTCGCTGGATGCATTTAAGGCCCCCTTGCCCAAGGATGCAAGGACATTGCTTCAAACTAACTCTCTTAGCCATAGGTTAGCCTATGATTCTATGCAAGGATCCAATATGGGGAGGAAGTATTGTTACTATGGTTTAGGCAATGGTCTCAGGATGATATTTGAAAAGAATGATTTGAAGTTTGAGGAGGATAAATGCATACGATTACCATTTAATGTTGATGGTATGTCAGTGTTCAAAAGCTGCTCGAAACAGTTTTGGCCTCTACTGTGCAAGGTAGTGAGTTACAACTTTGATCCCTTTGTTGTCGCTCTGTTCACTGGGAATTCTAAACCCCAATCAGAAGCAATGTTCTTGCAGGACTTTATTCAAGAACTGACAGTTCTCTTGGATGAAGGATTTCAGTTTGGAGAAACAAAGCATAGTGTGAAAATATATGCTTTAGTATGCGATGCCCCAGCCACCTTTATTAAGTGGGTGAAGAGCCATACAGGGTTCCATGGATGTGAGCGGTGCTCCCAAAAGGGGAAGCAGGTGAATTACCGGATGGTGTTTCCCGAGAACTATGTTCAATTAAGAACGAATGCATCTTTTCTGCACTTGGTGGACAAAAACCACCACATTACTGAATCACCTCTGGCCCGCATTTCCTCATTGGGTCTAGTCTCCCAAGTCCCCCTGCGTACATACACCTGGTTTGTTAGGGTATCACTCGACGTCTCATAGCACATTGGACAAAAGGTTCTAATAAAACAAGAATTATTCCTGCAGGGAGAAGTGCAATATCAGAAAGACTTTGTCACTTGGGCAGTAACACTCCTTCTGAAATTTGTCAGAGGCCAAGGGGTTTAGATGCCGTGGATCGCTGGAAAGCAACTGAGTTCAGGACCTTCCCTCTGTATACAGGGCCTTGGAGAAGGTGCTACCAAATGAACTGTATGACCATTTTTTGATCCTCCATGTTGCAATGATGCTGCTTTGCTCCAAGGAAACTACAATTTCTCATTGCCAATATGCAAGGGAGTTGCTAAAGTCCTTTGTAACACACATGCCCAGTTTAATGGGGCTGATTCTGTAGTGTACAACATCCATAACCTCCTGCAAAAAGCTGATGATGTGGAAGTTCTCAGAGGCCCTCTGGATGACTACAGTTGCTTCCCTTTCGAAAATTATTTGAGGAGTTTGAAGAAAATGGCGAGAACTCCTAACAATCCCCTGGTACAAGTTTCTAGGAGACTAATGGAGTCGAGCTTTAACGTTCCGAACACAGGTCGCATCAAAGTCTTTGGGGCAAGCATTAATAACATGGGCCACAGTTAGCGAACTGTGTGTGGACTCCTGGAGGTTTTGCAGTGTGAAGGAGAAGGATTCTTTTGTTTTATTAAAAGATGGGAGGGTTATGGGAATAGACTCAATAGTGAGGGACTGTGTGGGTGAAGAAGAGATGCACGAAAACATGTTTCCTTTTAAAGGGTATGCCTTGAGGCAGTGTATACCTATCCTTGTCAATCTTCAAAAATGAACATTTTTAAGGCTGGAGATATGTCTAAGAAATTGGTGCAATTTAGATGCACTGACATAAAGAGGAGATGTTTTGCTATCCCTGAAAAGAGTAGCTACATAGTGTATCCTCTCCTCCATTCCTGAGTATGATTTTCAACATCCTCTGATTAACATACATTTGTCAAAATGGAAAAGAAGTACACGGTGGTCGAGTTCCGGGACGAGATAGTGGAGGTTATTCCCAGTCACTGGATTATGGAGGATAAGACTCATGTTCTTTGGCCATCCACATTGTCAAGGAGAGGGCTGGAAAAAGCCATCATGGGGTGTGTGGAGCCAGAGGAAGACGGCTCAATGGCCAGTCGAAAGAATATTTGCCACCAGTGGAAAGATATACATACAAATTATTTCTCTACTTATAGCATTTCCTTTTTGCAAGTACAATTTATGCTATTATGCAAATCTATTCTAGGTTCTTTCCAGAAGGCAACAAAAAAGGCCAACGCTGCTCTGTACGCATCCAATGTCTCGGATTCTTCAAAGGGGGCCACTTCGAGCTAGAGACTTGCCAGACGCCCAGTTAGATACGACCTCAGTGATGAAGGTGAAAGGGAAGCTTCTGTTAATCAAGCATTCCCATCGGAACAGGGTACAGCCAATCTCAGACCTGAGGTACCTGTAGTTCCAAGCCGCAATAAAGAAGTGGAGCCTAATAATGAGAAAAGAGGACCTAGTCAAATCTCAAGTAAGGCCAACAACTTTTAAGTAAAAATTAGTCATTAAAATCTGATTCAATAACCATTTACGTTGGATATTCTTGCTGGTGAATCTGTAGAATGTGAATGGTTTTGATGAACTTTAATTTGCTTTTTCTTATTGACTTTAATTTGACATCAGTCAATAGTATAAAATTGACTGACGTTGTCTCATGGATCCATATCAGCTTAATTCCTTTGTGTAAATTGTTCCAATTTTGTATTTCAGATTCAGATACCCAAATATTAAAAAGCTTAGCCAAGTTAACATACGAAGTTCAGCATTTGAAGAAAGAGGTGCTTGGCTTGAAATTTTTAAATAAATGTGTCTGCAGTGGTAGCAGTACTCCAGCTCCCTAGTTGAAGGTTACTTTGCCTCTTTCAAGCGAAGAGGAAATGGCCTCACTGAGCGAGGAAGTCAAGGAAGGAATGGGCATGGAAGGTTTGGTAACTATTGAAATGTAATTATTATTGGCTTTTCAGTGCCACTTGTAAAACTCAGAACAGGCTTGTGATGCTTCCTTTGCAACTGCCCTCAGTGATTTTCAATATTTTTTCTTTCCTCCATAAGCTCTGGTATTGTTTCTCTTGAGAAGCTGGAGAGTTGGTTGATATCATGAATAACCTAGTACTCTCGTGAGTTTTATGATTTCTTTAGAGATTGGGCCATGGATTAACCATAACTTGTACTTTAACTCATTTAAAAAAAATAATTCTTAGCTTTCCCACAGTATTATCGGGACAATCATGCCTTACAATTAGTGTAGACACTGCAGTCAACCAAGCATGTAAATGTATATATTTAATCTATCTAAGTTTGTAATAAAAACTACAGTTTGTAATAAAAACTACAGTTTGTTGGCTTCTATTTCATTAATTTAGATGAAATACTTAATATTTAGTGTGTAAACATTCCACGTATTTCAGCCTTAAGCTTTGGAACATATATTACCCGCAGTAACCTACTATGGCTGGTGGCTTTTGCCAATTCTCGTTAGCACTAATTCTTGGATCAATCCCTTTAGTTTTGCAGGTCAGTGCTTTAGCGGTTGCTGAAGGAGATATCCTGGTGAAGATTGCGGGTAACATAATGAGGAAACTGATGACAAATGACCTGGCCAAAGTGTATAGTGCCTGTGGGAAGAAGGGGAAGAAGAGTCTTGTGGCGCTTCCAATCTATAAGGCAATTGAAAGTGAGCATATTACATAAAATTCCCTTTTTCAGATAACTAAAAATTTGTTTAACTGTTCTTGTATGACATTCACCCATTTATATCCAGTGTTCCATTTGTGGAACACCTATCATGGCAACATTTACAGCCGGCTAAGAGATATAAAATGATTTTATGGAATTTATCTTGTTTGATGAAATGGGACAGCTGCATTGTATTTCATAATGAGCAGAGTTTCCTGCTTTCTATGATTCATTGAACCCAGTTTATTTTGGAATATTGGTTTAGAGAATATTTTTCAGTGACTATTTTAAGACAGGTAGTTATAATTTTATGGTCCTACACCCCTTGCAAATATGTAAATAATTACTTAATTACTTTTTTATTTATTTATAATATTTTGGCCTTCATTGGACCATTTTATTCATCTTCTGGATTTCTTGTTTTCTCTCAGCCCAGTATTTCTTAGTAGTAGTGTTTAGATTGGGGTGCGTCGACGCCTGAGGTCATTTTGCACCACTGAAAACTATTTCGTGCTGATAATTTGATATTATAAAAAGAGATACATACAAAGGTAAATATCACATAGGTAAAGTAACTTTATACTATATTGTAAAATCCATTATTATTTAAAAAACGATAAAACCTTGGTTATATTATCTGGGTTATCTCCTAGACTTGTGCTATTCCTCCCCGGATGTCTAGCCGCTCCCGCGCTACCCGATACACATCACACTCCGTCAGGAGATGCCGCACTGTTAATAGAGAGTCGCATTCGTCACATCGTGGCGGAATTTTCTCTTCAGTAAAAAGATACGAGTGGGTCAGGGCACAATGCCCTATTCTCAACCGAGTAATGGCGACCTCCTCCCTGCGATTTCTCCCGACGGAAGTGGGCCACGCTGATATTTCGGATTTTATTCCGCGGAGCTTATTGCTATGTTGGTCAGTCCATAGCTCCTTCCATTTTTCCAAGGCCACGCGCCGGAGCTTATTCTTGAGATCATCTACGGGTACCAGGGATGTTGTCAGGTCTGGGGCGCTTAGTGCTTCTTTAGCAGCTGCGTCGGCCTTTTCATTGCCTGCAATTCCCATGTGCCCTGGAATCCACAAGAAGGATATTTTCACTCCCTCCCTATTGAGGGATAATATGGAAGAGTGGATGTCTTGTACAACTGGGTTAGATGGTGAAAACCCAGAGATTGACTGCAATGCACTCGCAGAATCTGAACAGATTAAGATCGAGGTATTGCTGCACTTGATATTGGCCAGGGCAAATTTAATGGCAACCAATTCTGCCGTGAATACTGAACACATCGGATTGAGCCTTGCTTTGATGATTCCGTGGTACGTAGACACCACTGCACATCCACAAGAGGTTCCAGACTTTGAACCATCTGTAAAGATTGGGATGAAGTCGTGGTGATAACTGAGAGTTTCTTTATATAGCTGCTGGTACTCCGTAGATGTGGTGCAGGATTTTGGGCGTCGAAGTAGCCACAAAATAACATTTGGCCGTGGGATCGACCACGGTGGTTCTCTCATGTACCCGGTCGGGTACACGTCTGGTACGTTAAAACCGCGCTCATCAATGAAGTTTTTAAAACGTAAACTCAGAGGCTTCGTTGCTCCTATCCTCCTATTAAAAACGTTTAAAAACCGTGGGTTAAAAATAATATTATAGCACGGGTGATTCTTTGCTGATAAAATCTTGGCAACATAGTTGCATGTCAAGATATCTCGACGAGTAGCGAGCGGCGGCGCCCCCGCTTCCGCATAAATACTCAGGACTGGTGAAGTCCTGAAGGCGCAAGTGGCTAACCGCAGTCCGGTATTGTGCACGGCAGACAATGGTTTTATATACGAGTCACGTGCAGAAGAATACGCTACGCATCCATAGTCCAACCGAGAGCGCACTAAAGCTCGGTACAATAAAAGCATTGTAGTGCGATCCGCACCCCATGTCGAATGCGTTAAAAACCGTAAAATGTTTAAAACCTTCACAAATCTGTCTTTTAAAATTTTAAAATGTTCACGCTAGGTCAAACGTTGGTCAATAGTCACCCCGAGGAATCGGATAGATTCTACATAGGGAAGTTCCCGATGACCGAGATACAGGGCCGGTGGAGCGTGTAATCCCCTTATCCTGTGAAAATGGACACACTTCGTTTTCTCCACGGAGAAACGAAATCCATTTTTCTGAGACCAGTCGGACAGCTTGTTCAACGTTAATTGGATAAGTCTGGAGGCACTAGTAATTTTTGACGATTGGCAGAAAATAGCCAGGTCGTCAACGAACAGGGAAGCCATAACGGGAGAACGGATACCTTCTGCGACATCATTTATTGCAATAGCGAATAGCGTCACACTTAAAACGGAGCCCTGAGGTACTCCATTCTCTTGTGGATAAAATCTAGAAAGACATTTTCCTACTTTAACTTTAAAAGCACGCCCGCATAAAAAATTATTAATAAAAATGGGTAGGTTTCCCCTAAATCCCCAATTGTGCAACGTCTTTCAAATTTTGTACCGCCAAACACGGTCGTACGCTTTCTCTAAATAAAAAAACGCCGATCACGTGCTCGCGTAAAAGGAAGGCTTCCTGTATGAAATTGTCAGTTCGGACAAGGTGGTCAAGGGTTGACCTACCTTTGCGAAAACCACATTGAATATCTGAGAGAAGGTTCCGTCGCTCCAACCACCAGACGAGTCGGAGGTTTACCATTCTTACCATTACCTTACAGACGCAGCTGGTAAGTGACATGGGCCTGTAATTATTCGGGTCTGATCTATCCTTTCCCTGCTTAGGGATGGGCAACACAGCGGAAACGCGCCAGGATTCCGGAAAGCTCCCATCAGACCAGATTTTGTTAAAAGCTCGCAGAATTTCCGGTAGGGCAGCCTTTGGAAGATTCCGAAGAAAAGCATTGTGAACTTGGTCCAGCCCTGGCGCGCTGACACGGGAGTCTACGATGGCGGATGTCAATTCCCACATTGAGAATGGGTCGTTGAATGCAGCATTAGGTCCTATGGTTTTAAAATGAAGCGGCGCTGACTCGACTTTTTCTTTCATACTCACAAATGCTGCGTCAATGTTAGAGTTGCTGCTGGTCTTGGCGAGTGACTGCCCAAAAACTTCACATATGTCAAAGGGGGAGGTAACCATCCGACCCACGACATTTAAGCAGGAGGCAGTGAGTATTACAGTCTTGAGCTGGCTGTCGTGGTGAACGGACTGTGTTCTCTCTGCTTAGTCCGACCTTGTTGTACGGAAAGGAGGATATCTTGGCGTAGTAATGCCGCAGTGTCTTTCCTGTGGTAAGGCTATCAAACGCACCGAGCAATCGATCTCTTGCAATGGTTGCAATGAAATCTTCCACATTGTGTGTCAGTCGTTATATGAAGAGGCCTACAATGATATTGTGCAGCATCAACGGCAGTGGACCTGTAGTGGCTGCAATATGGCAACCAATGGGGCTAAGGCGTCTCTTCAGAGTGGAAGTGAGAATGTAGGTGTATCCACACTGGAAGAGTCATCAGTCATCTGTAGCCCACCAGTCATCTCCAGCTCACCAGTGAATGTATCCGAGTCTCTACTGCAACAAATATTGGATAAGATAGCTGCACTACAAGCTGACCATAGTGAGTTCAAAAATTCCATTAATTCTTGGTGTAGTACAGTGGCTGAACATACTAGAGTTCTCAGTGAGCATACGAAACTATTGGAATCCGCGCAGTCTAATATTTCTGAATTGGCTGTTAAAATTGACCAGATAATTACTCACAACGCGTCACTTGTTGATAGAATAAATGACCTTGAAGCAAGCTTAAATGCTTCAGAGCAGGAATCATTAAGGAATACGGTCGAAATTCATGGAATTCCGTTTTGTAAAGGCGAGGTCACTGCAGAAATCGTTCATAAAACAAGCTTAGCCTTAGGAATCAAACTGGAACCAAACGACATCGAAGTTGCTTATAGAATTGGACATAAACGCAGTGCTCAGTCAAATAACCAACCACTAGTGGTGAAATTTGCGCGGTTGAGTTTGGCTGAAAACTTCATACAGGCCAAAAGAGTGAAAAGAAGCCTTACACTCTCTGACCTTCGTTTGAGTGATTCTGTTAGTAGTGATAAACCAGTTTATGTCAATGAATCCTTAACCCAAATGAATCGGAAATTATTCAATCAAGCTAGAGTACTTAAAAAAGACGGGAAGTTAAAATATGTGTGGGTAAGAGGCGGCCGTCTCTATGCGCGGAGAAGTGAAGGAGGTGAAAAGCTCTTACTGCGAAATGAATGCGATATTGAAAAATTAAAATGAGATATAGGTTCCTGTTCAACCCATGAGAGCGAAATTGAGTCCTTGCCGTCTACAACAGATAATGGATTAATATTTTACTACCAAAATGTAAGAGGGATGAGGAGTAAATTAAATAAATTCAATGTATCCTTGCTCGAAAATGATTTCGATATTATATGTTTAAGTGAAACTTGGTTATCTAACTGTGTTTGTGATGCTGAAGTGTGTGTAAATGGTCGGTACAAAATATTCAGGAAAGATAGGAACATTGCATTGACTGGGAAAAAGACTGGTGGTGGTGTGATGGTGTTAGTGAAGGATGTGTACTCATCGGTAAGGCTGCTTGAATTGGATACTATGGATGAAAACATCTGGCTTAAGATACTTGTTAATGGTAACAAGTGGATATATTTGTGTGTCGTATATTTTCCTCCTGATTCTTGTGTTGTCGATTATTCAAATTTCTTCGACAAAGTGATCCATAGTGGTTTAATGAATAAGGAAATAATTATATTGGGTGATTTCAACTGTCCCAAGTTTATGTCATTGGCTCCAGTAAATGAAGTGATTAGCACAGAACTTGGAATGTTTGCAAACATTATGGGTCTAAAGCAGAAAAATACCACCGTGAATCAATATGGTAAAATGCTAGATTTAGTTCTAACAAATGTTGAGTTCACTGTTCAACGCTGTAATAGCAATATATCATTGTTAAAAGAGGACCCTCACCACCCTGCTATTGAATTTCACTACTCTTGTAAAACCGTAAAAAAATCTTCTTGTATTTCAAGCAATTCTTATAATTTCAAAAGAGGTGATTATTTAAAATTTTATCTCGAACTATGCTGTAAAAATTGGACTGAAATAATGTCAATTACTGATGTTGATAAAGGTTTAGAAATATTCTATAAATATATATATGAAGCAATGGATGTTGCAATACCTAAGTGTATATCATCTAGATACAGGTACCCGTTCTGGTATAGCTATGACTTAATTAAAAAAATTAAGAAAAAAGATAGACACCGGATATTGTGTAAGAAAAAAGGGTCAGTTTATCATCAGACGAAATATCATGAACTTAGGTTTGAAGTTAGGACGAGTATTAACAATTGTTTTAATTTATACTTAGATAATATTAAACAAGATATATGCCAAGGTAATTATCAAAGATTCTGGAAATTTGCTAAAAATATCAACTCCGTTAAGGGCACACCAGAAATAATGAAATGCAATGGACATGAGGAAAATTCACCGTGTGAAATTGCAAATGCCTTTCGAGATCAGTTCATGTCAGTTTATGGAGTTGAGAGTAGCATTATCACAGTTGAACAATATCCAGAGGAAGATTTTGGAAATGATTGTAGTAGTAATATACTTCTTGATAATATTGAATTGAGGGAAGTGGTAGATGCAATTAAAAGTATCAAAACAAAAAGATCTGTTGGCCCTGATGGTATACCGTCGTATATAGTAAAAGGGTGTAGTGATATCTTAGCTCCTACCTTATGTCATCTATTTAATATGTCGCTGAAACATGGTATCTTTCCAAGTAAATGGAAAATGGCCAAGATTTGTCCTGTGTTTAAAAAAGGAGAACGTGATGACATTCAAAATTACCGCCCAGTGACCATATTATCTATTTTTTCCAAGTTATTTGAGTCAATAATTTGTAACCATATTAAATTTCAGTTAAAAAGTCGTATAAATGATGTACAACATGGATTTATGGCTAATAGATCAGTGGTTACAAACTTGTCTGTATTCACAGATTACGTGATTACTGGAATGGATGCAGGATATCAGATTGATACCATTTACTTCGATTTTAAGAAGGCATTCGATACTGTAAATCACTCAATTTTAATTAAGAAGCTTCAAGCTGTGGGGATCTCTGGGTCTCTGCATAGATTATTGTGTTCATTTCTAAAGGATAGACAACAGTACGTGATATACAAGCATTCAAAATCCGATGTGTACACTGCCTTATCGGGAGTACCGCAAGGCTCAAATCTTGGTCCACTTCTTTTTCTTATATTTATTAATGATTTACCTCAGTGCCTGTGCAATACGAAGTGTTTAATGTTCGCGGATGATATTAAAATATACCTTAATGTAATAAATTTGAGAGATTGTTCTTTAGTACAAATGGATGTTGATAATTTAATTTTGTGGTCAGAGAGAAATCTTCTTTATTTTAATATTGACAAATGTTCAGTCGTATCCTATACACGAAGTAAAAATGTATTTCAATATAACTATGTGATGAAGGAGCAAACTATATTAAGAAAAACTGAAGTGAAAGATCTTGGTGTTAATTTCGACTCCAACATGACTTTTAGTAACCATATTTTATCCATCACCATGTCTGCTTATAAATTACTTGGATTTTTGTATCGTATCTCTAAATATTTTTTGGATGAAAAAGTGTTGAAAATTCTGTACTTTTCATATGTAAGAAATAAGGTGGAATATTGCTCAGTGATTTGGAACCCACATATAATGAAGTATGATGTGATGATAGAGAGAGTCCAAAAAAGATTTTTAAGGCTAATGTATTATTTACGTTACAATGTTTATCCTGTTTTTGAAAATCATGTGGAGTACAAAGTTATGTTAAATGAATTTAAATTGGAAACATTGAGTAATAGAAGAGTCATAAATGATTTACTCTTTCTACACGATGTAATTAATAAAGGTAATTGTATTGAATTGGTTGGGAAATTGAACTTTTTAGTCCCAAAAAAAAAAGTAAGGCTAAAAAGGACATTCTACATAAGAAGTGTGAACACAAATTATTGTATGAATGCACCTATTAATAGGTTATGTATCTCATTCAACACACTTTCAAATGAGTTAAATATAAATCTAACTAAGGAAATGTTTCGCGGTCAGATCTCGTCGATGCTATCGACATTATAAATTTGTTCAGAATTTTGAATGAAAAGTTCAGCCAGCCTAGACTGTTTTGTTAATTATTTGTATCATTATTGTATTAAGTTCTTTTGTATTATTTTGTTATTATGATTAACTGTGAAAATAGTTTACCCTGTTATTGTGTTTCATGTTGGGTGAACTTAAAATGAAATAAATAAATAAAATAAATAAAATAAATAAAATAAATAAAATAAATAAAATAAATAAAATAAATAAAATAAATAAAATAAATAAAATAAATAAAATAAATAAAATAAATAAATAAATTACATGAGAACCCGAAATGCTTTTAACCTTTCTCCAAACGTCTGATGTAGGAGTTCTGTTGTTTATTGTAGAGAGATACACTACCCAGGAAGCCTTCTTTGCCTCCTTGACCACTTTCCGGGCTTTAGCTCGTAAGCGTCGAAAGGAGGCAAGGTTTGTCGCAGTAGGAAACTTATTAAAAATATGCAAGGCTCTTTTCCGCGCTGTAATGGCGTTTGCACATTCTTCGTTCCACCAGGGAACGGCTGGCCTACGAATGTAGCTCTTAGTTCGAGGTACAGCGGATTCCGCAGATTCAATGATTCTCGCTGTAAGCTTTTCGACATTCTTCGCCCCGTCTTCATTTTCACTAAAAATTAAATTAAATTTCTGCTGAAAAAGTGGCCAATTGGCTTTCCGAATCAGCCAATTGGCAGCACGATTAAAATTCTCTCTCAAACCCCGTCCCTTGTTTATTAAAATTGTGAAGTGGTCGCTCCCGCATAAGTCATTATGTACGGATAGACTTAATTTTGTCATAAGACTGCACGTGGACATGCACAGATCAATGATGGAGTAATCCCCATAAAAACTATTAAAACGGGTTTTTCCCCGTTGTTTAATAAAATAGGCTAAAATCATCGATAAATTTAGCTAAAATTCGGCCTCCTAAGTTGCACTGAGCTCTTGTGCTTCCCCATAGGGAATTATGGGCATTAAAATCACCCGTTAAAATAAAGGGCCGGGGTAGTTGACCGACAAGCGCTTCAAGATTAAAAGCGGTAACTGGTGCACCCTCCGGCAGATAAACGTTGCAGAGCGTCACCACCTCTGGGGCGTGCACGGTCACTGCTACCGCTTGAAAGGGTGTGGTCAGCTGCACTCGGGAGGTGTATAGGGCCTCCCGAACGGCAATTGCCACTCCACCTTGGGTACGTTGGCCACTGGTGTCGTCAAGTCGGAAAACATTAAAACCTTTTAAAAATTCTTTGTTCTTAGCTTTAAAATGTGTCTCCTACAAACACAAGCAGATCGGGTTAAAATTATGCGTTAGAATATCCAGCTCCTCCTTATGTCAATAAATGCCGTCACAGTTCCACTGTAAAATGAACGCCATAAAAAATTGATTAAAATTGAATAAGCAATAAAAAACAGCAGTCTATCCGTACTAGGGGGATCAGCGCCGTATACGGTGGCGATTCTTCTTCCCTTTTGTTCGAGCCCGGAGAATTTCCGTCTCGGAGAGACATTCATGCTCCTCCATGGACTCCGGTTGACCGAGTTTGAGTAATCCGGAGGGACCAGGGGATGGCGTTTTTGCACGCCCGGCGTTTTTGGGCGGGTTCTTTTTGGGAGAAGTTGAACCTTGCGTATTTCTCTGATCTGCCGGTTTGGAGCCATTACCCGGATTGGCCAACTTTTGAGCTTGGTTCTCAGGATTTCCGGTCTCTTCTTTCTCTGTCTGGATGGCAATACTACATTTACTAACTGCAGTTACAGTCGACGCAAACGATCGGGAAAAGGTTGGGGCAACGAGTTCGCGGTACTTTTTGCGTGCTTTTAAGTACGATATCCGGTCTCGGGTTTTAATTTTCATAACCTGGCGCTCTTCTTTCATTTTAGGGCAATCGCGAGAGTAGACCGCGTAGGTACCCTCGCAATTGACACAGTGTAATCCGCTGCTGCACTCTGCATTCTCGTGCTTGTCCAGGCCGCAGCGCGGGCAGGTGGCCTTGCCCTCACATCGGGTAGCGATGTGACCAAAATGTTGGCACTGGAAGCAGCGCATGGGAGCCGGTATGTACGGTCGCACTGGAACCGATTCGTAGCCGACGAACACCTAGTAGTAGTATTTGGGGTTGTGGGTGCGTCGACGGCCGAGGTCATTTTGCACCACGTCCAATTTATAAATGCTGCCAATGCATTGAGCGGCTCTAGGCTCTTTGTTGCAACTGAAATAGTTTTAACTAAAGAGATAAACTAAAATAGAAATAAGTATTTAAAAAAATACTTAAAATATATATATAAATTTATATATATAATATAAAAAATAAAATTATTAAACTGAGTGGTAGATATTTATATCTTTTAAAAACCCGATTACCTGATTAAGTCGGTCAGCGTTATCACCCAGATCGTTTTTAAGATTTCCCTTAGGCCGAAAAGATTGCGAGCATCTTGGTAGTTAACACACTCCGCCATGATGTGTTGCACTGTCTAAGGCTTATCGCATGTATCACAGTGGGGGGTATCTTATTTTCCGTGAGTAGGAAAGAATGGGTCAAGGCGCAGTGGCCTATCCGCAAACGGGCAATAATAACTTCTTCCCTCCGATTACCTCGGACTGAAGAAGGCCAAGCCAGAGTGTCAGGTTTTATACTACGCAGCTTGTTTCCCTCCATACTACTCCAAGTTTCAATCCACTGCTTAGTGGCGATCCGTCGAAGCATGGACTTGACATCTTCCGATAAAACCAAGTCCAAGACGGGTTCCGGGTTTTCCAACGCCTCTTTTGCCGCTATATCTGCTTTTTCATTACCTGAAATGCCTACGTGGCAAGGAATCCAAACAAAAAGGATTTGGATTCCTTTTTGAGTAAGGGATGAGAGGACAAAATGTATTTCCTGAATAATAGGATGGTCTGAGTACATGGCTGATATGACTTTCAAACAGCTTAAGGAATCAGAACAGATTAGGAAAGATCCTTATCTGCCCTTAATATTACATAAAGCCATTTTTATGGCGAACAGTTCTGCGTTAAATACACTATAGAGTGGACTTAGCCTCGTCTTAAGGACGCCGTGATGTACGGATGCCACTGCAGCCCCACACGCGAGATCTGACTTGGACCCATCAGTGTAAACAGGTATGAAGCTGGGATGAGCTTCTAGAAGTCCCTTGAACATCTGCCTGTATTCAATAGGGGTCGTTAATTGTTTGCAGTATCTTTTTAAACAGAGGTTTACGTTAGGCAGGGGCATTAGCCTGGGTGGTTGGTTACAGTATTTAACCTGATAAACTGTGGGCAGTGACATGCCCACTTCTTCAATAAAATCTCTAAAACGTATTCCAAGTGGACGTGTGGCCCGTTGCCTTCGATTAAAAATATTTATGAACCGAGGTTTAAAAACTATATCAAAGCAGGGGTGCGTTTTCAT
Organism: Pyrrhosoma nymphula; assembly: GCA_963573305.1. Classification (NCBI taxonomy): domain Eukaryota; kingdom Metazoa; phylum Arthropoda; class Insecta; order Odonata; family Coenagrionidae; genus Pyrrhosoma; species Pyrrhosoma nymphula. Next base: position 52,237,068 of record OY754333.1, read on the forward strand.
CGATAAAATATTTGCTACATAGTTGCTCAATAATATTTTCCTTCGCGAGGCCAAAGGTAGCTCCCCTGAGTCTGAGTAGATACTCGGAACGGGTGATGTCCGAAAGGCACCAATGGCTAGTCGGAGTCCGGTGTTGTGCACGGTATTCAAGGGTTTCAAATAAGATTCTCTTCCAGCAGAGTATACCACTGACCCGTAGTCCAGTTTTGACCTCACCAGCGAACGGTATGATAAAAGCATCATGGAGCGGTCTGCGCCCCATGTGGAATGGCTTAAAAATTTTAAAATGTAAAAATCTTTTGGCATGCGTTCTTAGTGTGTAGAATGTGATCTCGCCAGTCAAGTTTCTTATCTAAATAAAGGCCGAGGAAACGATGGGATTCCACAAACGATAAGACCTTGTCTCCAAGCCTTAAGGTTGGACTCGGAAAGATTCCCCTCAGCCTGTGGAAGTGCAGGCATTTCGTTTTTTCTTCAGAAAAACGTAGACCATTTGCAAGGGACCAGTCTTGTAGGCGGTTTAGGGTCATTTGGACCTGCCTCTCAGCCGTTGACAATTTCGATGAACTGCAAAAAATCGCCAGGTCGTCGACGAAGAGTGAGGCCGTTACGGGCGATTGAACGCATTTTGCAATGCTGTTGATTGCGATAGCAAATAGTGTAACGCTAAGGACCGCACCTTGAGGAACTCCGTTCTCCAGTACGTATGGTTGGGAGACGGTATTTCCTATTCGGACTCTGAAGGAACGCCTATTTAAAAAGTTACACACAAATATGGGTAGATTGCCCTTAAAACCCCAGTCGTGTAATGACTGTAAGATTACATGTCTCCACGTTGTGTCGTATGCTTTTTCAATGTCGAAAAAAACCGCGATTACGTGCTGTCTAAGGAGAAATGCCTCCTGAACGAAGGCCTCGATTCTCACCAGGTGGTCAACAGTAGACCTGCCACGTCGAAAGCCACACTGGATATTCGATAGGAGTTTGCGGCTTTCAAGGCACCACACTAGCCGTTTGTTTACCAATATTTCCATCAGTTTGCATAAACAACTCGTTAAGGATATTGGGCGATAGTTAGAGGGGAGAGATTTGTCATTTCCCTACTTGGGGATCGGAACGATAATGGATTCTCGCCAGCTCTCCGGAAATACCTGCTCCGACTACACTTGGTTGAGTGTGGCAAGTAGTTCTGGCAACGAAGAGTGAGGGAGATTTCGCAAGAAAGAGTTATGTATTAAGTCACTCCCAGGTGAGGTGTCTTTAGCGCTTTCTATGGCTGATTTCAACTCCCACATTGTGAAGGGGTTATTGTAAGATTCGGAGTTCTTAACGTCACAGAAATTAAGACGCCTTCTTTCGGCTCTGGATTTAAGGCTTTTAAATGATGGATGGTACCTGTCACTGGCGCTAATAGCGGCATAGTGTTCACCGAAGGCTTCCGCAATATTGATAGGGGATGAAAGAATGGATCCATTTAGTTTTAGCCCTGAGACCGGAGAGAAATTGCGTTTGCCCATCACGGATTTTATTTTATTCCAGACCTGTGTAGAAGGCGTTCGATGGTTAATACTGGAAACGTACTTCGTCCAAGATCTCTTCTTTGCTTCTCTAACGACCTGCCGGGCCTTGGCTCGCAGTCGTCTGAAAGCTGCAAGGTTAGTAGAGGTAGGAAATTTGTTAAAAATACGCAGCGCCTTTTTACGCTTGCGGATGACATCGGCGCACTCCTCGTTCCACCACGGAACTGCCGACCGTGAAATGGTACTTTTGGAACAAGGTACACTGTTATTGGCTGCTTTAACTATACTATTGATTAATTTTTTAACGTTATCTTCTTCATTTAGGTTTTTATCATGACAGAAATTAAAATTTTGTTTAAAACCCAACCAGTAAGCTTTTTTAATTTGCCAGTTGCCTATTTGGGTGAAAATAGGGTTAACATTCTGGTCTTTGGTAATAAATATGGGGAAGTGATCGCTCCCGCAAAGATCATCATGAACGGACATCTTCATCTTAGTTATCAGACTACTCGTTGATAGACATAGATCAATGGCCGAAAACGACCCATTAAAACTGTTAAAGTGAGTTTTCTCTCCATTGTTAATTAAAAAAGATTAAAATCATTGATAAATGATGATATAATACGGCCTCTCCTGTTGCTTTGGGCTTTGGCACTACCCCACAGGGGGTCATGAGCATTAAAATCTCCAAGCAAAATAAAAGGTCTGGGCAGCTGACGGATAAGGGCTTCTAAGTTAAAACGGGTGACTGGTGCCCCCTCTGGCAGATAAACGTTACACAACGTTAACATCTCCGGGCCTGAATGGTTATTGCCACCGCTTGGAACGGCGTGTTCAGTTGTATTTGGGAGGTGTATAAGGCCTCCTTAGTAGCAACTGCAACTCCACCTTGGGCTCGTTGGCTACTGGTGTCGTCAAATCTAAAAACTTTAAAATCTTTTAAAATACCCTTATCCGTCGGTTTAAAATGTGTCTCTTGCAAACATATGCAAGACGGGTTAAAATCTCTCATTAAAATAGCCAGCTCCTCCTTATGCCTGTAAAATCCATTACAGTTCCACTGTAACATGAAACACATTAAAAAATAAAATGAATAAATATATAAATATAATTTAAAATCATAAGTAGTCCGTCCGTACTAGGGAAGAGTTAGCGCCGGATACGGTGCCTTCTTCTTCCTCCTTGTCTTATGCGGGAGACTTCTGTCTCAGAGACGTAGTCATCCTCTTCCATTGACTCCGGTTGACACTGTTTAGCCCAACCGGAGGGACCGGGGGATTGAGTTTCCTCAAGCTTTCCCTTTGTTACCCCGGGAGTAGTGTTAGACGTATTTTTTCTGGGAGTACTCATACTGGAGGGTTTTTTGGGTTGTGCCGGTTTTGAGTCCTTATCCGGCTTGGCCGACTCGTTACATTTTACAACCTGTATTTCATCTGTTTGGATTCCTATAGTGGTCTTGCTTACTGCGGTAACAATGTTGGCAAATGATCGGGAAAAGACAGGGGCAACTATTTCGCGGAACGTTTTCCTAGCCTCAGAGTAGGACAGTTTATCTCGTTTTTATTTCCATGACCTGTCGTTCTTCCTTCATCTTAGGACAATCGCGAGAGTGAACCGGGTGGGCACCCTCGCAATTCACGCAATGTGGATCGTTTTTACACTCTGCATCCTCATGCTTATCCAGGCCGCAGCGTGGGCAGGTGGCCTTGCCCCCACATCGCGTAGCGATGTGGCCGAATCGTTGGCACTGGAAGCACCGCATGGGAGCAGGTATGAAGGGACGCACAGGTACGGACTCGTAACCTACGAACACTTTGTCGGGGAGCTGGTCCAGCGCAAAGGTAAGTAGAACGGACGAAGTGTTCTTCACTTCGCCGTTGCGCTTCGTAGTAAGCCGACGGACGTCACTGACGCCCTGGGACGACATTTCTCTTTTAATTTCATCGACCTCTATATAGTAAGCCATAGTGACTTATTACTCCCCGACAAGTGTTCAAACTTCGGTGAACCTCGACTGAAACAGGTATGTCGTTTAGGCGTTTCATAGCAAGTATCATCTTACTTTGGGATAGGTTGGCCGTTTCTATGAGCAGTGTGCCATCGCGGAGCTTTTTAGCTGACTTCAGTTCTCCAGAGACGGAAGCAGACAAGACTCGACGGATTAAGAAGGGAGACACCTTTTTCAAGGTCTCACCTTCTTTTTGGCACCTCATCACTAGGAATCGCGTACATTCCCTTATTTCCAATCCTCCCCCTCCCGTATCTGGACGGGATCTTTTCAATTGAGGTGAAGGGGTGTTCTCCATGAAATAACTGAATTTCATCCCTTTGGCTCCCCACCCACCACGGAGCCACACATTTGGGACGCCACACCGCGAGCCGGTGTGGTCGCCAGGGTTACCTAGGGGATATAGCACTATCGTGTAGGCGGTCTGCTTTGGGTTAGGCCTCCAGCGCATGGACCCTCCAAACCCATACACCTTTGGCCGCCCTACACAGACCCCCATAACTCCAGCACTCGCCATCGAAACGTGTCGATAAGCCCATTGATCAACTGACTGATTGATTGATCAGCCGACTGGGTAGATCCTTTTTCCTGGCCTCGAAATATGACACCTTGTCGATAGTTTTGATCTCCATGATCTTGTGTACCCTCGCAATTGACACAAAGCTGCTCGGAGGTGCACTCATTACACTCGTGCTTATCCTTGCCACAGCGCGGGCAGGTGGCCTTGCCCTCACATCTGGTAGCGATGTGGCCGAAGTGAAAGCATCGCATAGGGCTGGGGATGAATGGACGAACGGGAACTGACTCATATCCTACAAAAACCTTGTCGGGGAGTGTGTCACGCGAGAAGGTAAGTATCACAGACGTGCTGTTGATGAGCTCACCGTTCCGCTTAATTTTCAGACGACGACAGTCAACAACACCCTGATGGCCATTTCTCTCTTAATTTCGTCGTCGTCGACGTACAGCAGGTCATAGCTGCTAATCACTCCCCAAATGGTGTTCAAGGTACGGTGCATTTCGACCTTAACCGGGTGGTCATGGAGTTTTTTTCATATTTATCAATTTCGCACTCTGCTTGTCGTTGGCCGTTTCGATCAGTAGTGTACCGTCTCGCAGCTTCTTCGCAGACATTATGTCACCAGTTACGGCGGACGAGAGGACTCTACGAATGAGGAAGGGAGACACCTTAGTGAGGGACTCACCTTCCTTTGTACTTCTCATAATAAGGTATCGCCTACAGGCGTTCTTAACATTTTCCCCCGCCCGTTTCCGGACGGGATTTTTTGGGTGGAGGGAGGTCGTCTTGCCCCATTTACATAATAAATTCATCGCTTAGGCTCCCCACCCACCACGGAGCCGCGTATTTGGGACGTCACATCGCCAACCGGTGTGGTCGCCAGGGCTACCCAAGGGATATAGCACTATCGTTTAGGGGGCCTGTTTCGGGTTTGACCTCCAATGTATGGGCCCTCCAAACCCATACACCTTCGGCCGCCCTAAACAGGACCCCGTCACTCCAGTACTCGCCATCGGAAGGTGTCGATAAGCCGATTGATCAAGACTGGCTAGATCTTGACCGCCCGTTTACAGAGGATCCAGGGCCGAAGTGGGGTATTGAACCCCGGCCCATACCGGGCATCCGACACCCGGCTGGGTGCCGGAGAACTCACCCACCAGGATCCCCTTCTCCCCCTTACGGGTCTCCGCACACGGCCAACATGCGGGTGGATCGCAGGCCAGCTGGTATGGCCGCACACAGACAGTGGACCCACATACCTGTCCGGACGCATCCCTGTGCTGCCTAGGGGTTTGTTTTCGGGGTTTACCTCCCCGCCCTTTCAGTCGCCTCTTACGACAAGCAGGGATACTGCGGGAGTATTGTCCATCCCCCTACCCGCAGGGGTAAGAACTCCGTGATGAGGGCTCCTGAGTTGTAGTATGTGGAAAAATTATGTACCACTTTTATTTAGAGCACGCTCCACTTCATCTCATTCTAGGCTATTCAAATTCTTCTCACTAATTTTGTAGCCAGTCGGAGGTAGTTCTCCAACCACATTCTACTCTATTAGCCACCTCAAGGATGTTTGGCAGGGGATGAATTTTCACCAACATGTACAATGATACACTACAATATGTTATAGATTTGTTGTGTGGAGTTAAAGAATGACAAATTACCAATATGAGAATTCCAAAAGAATATTTAGGAATTATTTTTAATTTGTTTTCTCACATTATTAAGTGCTCACCTATGTACAGTTGTGTTCAAAAAATTGTACCACTGAAAGATTCTAAGTCCTTAGTTAATTGCTCTGGTATTGTAGCCTTCATGTCCATTACATCTATGCTGTTGACCAGCTAGGTATCTCCCTACGTCTCCTCTTTTCACCCCTTTGTGAACCCTCTTGATAGTCCATGCTCATAATGTCATATAGGGCTCATATAGGTGCGGTGAGGAAAAATGTTCCTGGAGCCACAGACTGCGTTGTTAGGGCCAAGGTCAGCCGGTATCTTGCCTGTGCAAGCGATCGTGAAGGGGGGAGGAAGGGAAGAGGTTCCAAGCAAGAGTAAGATGAGGTTTACCATGCGTTTATTTATTTCTGTGTAAATAATGCTGTTTAATGCATATTTATGTAAATAAGTAGTTAATTTCACTTGTGTAATAAAGCCTTTTTCAATATGCCTTAAAAATCAATTTTTTTAAACCGTTTGATTCATGCAAATAAAACTCCTTCCTCTTAGCTCAAATGCTATTCAAGCTTAGTTCATTCTTTTAAAGGCTGGAATATATATTAATTTGTTTAAAGTTTCATAGTTAAAGATTTTATAAAGTGCTTCTCACTTGAAATATATTTGCTAATGAGTTAAAGTTTGCGTGCACCTAACACCTCTCTCACAAGTTCGATTATGTGCTATAGCTATCAACATTTTATGTGCTCATGGTTCAAGTGTTATGCAATCATGCTTTGCTTGCATTGGTAGACTGAAAGAAGCCTTTCTACCCATACCTTGCCAATTGCATATCTTTGCAGCTATTGCTTAATGACTCAATTTTAAATTTAAAGGATTGTTTTTATAGCAATTCGATCCATTCTGCGTTTTATTCATAGGTTTGTGCGTTTCCTAAGTCAAATATATATCAATTTGATATCAGCAACAAACGTCAATTTTATGTCATTGCATGGTTGTGAATGATAACATTTTGATATCGGATATAAATCAATTTTACATTGGCAAAGTGTCATTTTTATATCATTTTACAGTCTGGAAAGATATCCTATTTATGTCAGAGGTACATCAATTTGACATCGGCAATGTATTTCATAATAATATCATGTCATAGTCGGGAAAGATATCCTATTTATGTCAGATGTATATCAATTTGACATCGGCAATGTGTCATTTTTATATCATGTTATAGTCGGGAAAGATATTCTTATTGTTAGAGGCTGAGGCTAACTTTCTTCTAAAAGTTTCACAGTGGGCTAGTGAAGGAATTTCTGTAAGAAAGGTTACTGAAATTCTCAAAATTCATAGAGGACACCAGTGCTTTGTGAATTTACCTGCTGACTCGAGAATACTGCTGAAGACACCTCGAACTACTGATATTCAAAATATTAGTGGTGGTTCCTACTGTCATCTAGGTATTGAGAAGGGTTTAATGTTTTTGATTAATGACAACCCCTCTATAATAGATACAGACCCAATTAAGTTGCAATGTAGCATTGATGGCCTTCAACTTACATAAAGTACAAATAGTCAGGTATGGCCCATTTTGATGGGTTTAGAGGATTTCCCTTCCATTCCTCCCTTTGCTGTTGGTATATACCATGGCAATGAAAAGCCTAAATCGTGCTCTGAGTATTTAGCTAAGTACATGAAGGAAATGAGAAAGTTGAAAACTGAGAGTATGGCATATAATGGTTTGGTTATTTCTGTAATTGTAACTTGTTATGCTTGTGATGCTCCCGCACGTGCCTTTGTGGCACAGATTAAATCCCACACAGGTTATTTTGGCTGTGGAAAATGCACTGTTCAAGGTGAGTATTATAATAATAGATTGATTTTCGGTGAACTGGATGCTCCATTACGGACCAATGAGAGCTTTTCACTTATGGTGGATGAGGATCATCATGTTGGCCGTTCACCTTTATTGGAAATTCCTGAAACCCAAATGGTTTCTCAATTTCCCTATGAATATATGCATCTTGTTTGTCTTGGAGTGATGAGGAAACTACTACTTGCTTGGATAAAGGGTAGCCTTAATGTAAGGATGCAGGCTAGGAAGGTAAATTTATTGAATGAGCGTATTCTTGCCATTACAAAGCTCATGCCATTAGAATTTGCTAGGAAGCCTCGTGTAATGCAAGAAGTGATGAGGTGGAAGGCCACAGAATTTAGAATGTTCCTTGTTTATACAGGTCCATATCTGCTCGAAGGAATTCTTTCACCCTCTGCGTTTAAACATTTTCTGTCATTACATTATGCTATACGAATTCTGCTCTCCTCTAATTATTCAACTAACTTGGACTATGCCAGGACATTGTCGGCCTCGGTGGCGGCGGGGTAACGTCCTCGCCTGCTAACCCAAAGGTCGCGGGTTCGAATCCCGCCTGGGGAGGATTTTTCACTTCCCAGGACATGGTTGTTTGTGCTTGTCCGTTGTTGATTGTTAAAAACCCCGATGTAAAGGCCAATATGTGCTGTTTTCGGTGGTAGTATAAAATAAAAAAAAATAAAAAAAAAAATTGCTGGGGTACTTTGTGAAAAAATATGAAGTTCTTCATGGCAGGGAAAGCATGGCATACAATGTACATGGCCTTCTCCATCTGGCAGATGATTGCAGAGTTCATGGCTCTTTAGACAGGTTCAGTGCCTTTAAATTTGAGAGCAAGCTCTATCAAATCAAAAGGCTTGTTAGAAATCCAAATCTTCCCCTGCCTCAAATTGTCCGGTGGTTGCATGAGAGGTCATTATTCCCTCAGCGGGTGCATGCCATGCAACGAATTCTCAGAGAAAATAAGCACAGTCAGAGGATATTACCATTTGGCCTAGAAGGCCCTGGGTACTCACATTATCCTCTCAATAATGCGACCTTGTCATATAAAGAACCTAATAACTGCATTGTAATGAAAAGTGGAGAAATAGTTGTTGTAGGCTTAATTGCATCAAGAAATGGGGAGTTATATGTAGTGGGTAAGCCATTTTTAAATACTTCCTCTTGTTATGTGAGCCCAGCACCATCACATAATACAGGAATATATTTGGCCAGTAATCTGCTTGATGAAAAACTCTGGGCTTTTGATAATATCAGAGGAAAAGCAATCCTTTTTCCCTCTCCTGTCTCTCAATCCCAGTATTATGTTGCAGAGATTCTGCATATTGACTGATAGCCCCAGTAGTAAGTTTTATTTTGTTTTCATCTTGGGAATAATCTCTTGGTTATTTGGTAATGCCTTGTGACCTCAGAATTTGTTTTTTTGTCATTTCAGAATGCCATGGGTAGTTGTGGAATTTCTTTCTCACCGTGGGTTTGAGGACTTCACTGTCCAAACCATTCCCCACAGTTGGGTGAGTAATGAGACTGGATGTCTCATTGCTTTATACCCTCCGGCGGAATTCCCATCTGCAGCAGTGCAGATGATGATAAAGAGGCAGCAACAGCCAGCGGAGACTTGGGACAAGCTTCCCTGTAGTTATGCTACAGATCCATTTGGTCAGTTTTCATTACGGTTTCCATGAGGTGTGAGCATTGTAATGTGCATTAACCTATTACTCGTTGTCTCAACATGTCCTATTGCTAATCTCTCATCTAGATGATATACTTGCTGCCACACAGTTGGAAGTAGAGGTTGCCAATTGTGATGAAACGGATCTTGAGGCCTTTGTGACAACACTTAATAAGGGGGGAAAGAGGAGGAGGAAGGAAAGGCATCCACGATATCCTGGTGAGCCGGATACAGAATTGGAATATAGTGATGATGAACTGAGTGATCCTCCATCACCTCCAGGTATTGTTTCCATGCTACTGAAGATAAATTTGTGTATTTTTTTGTTATTACCCCTTTTAATATCTTTTTCTTCTATCTCATTGTACACATTTTATAGATACTATTCGTAGCAGGTTGAGTAATGTTGATGCAACTAGGAAGGCTTCAAATCACACAAAGCTTCCTAGAATTTTAAAGAGGTATGCCCAGACTGCTGCAGCTTCAATTTTACAAATGCCTGGATGTAGTGGGCATGGGTCATTGGAGCAGTCCGTGGGTCAGTCTTCGAAGGCCCTGAGAGCAATGCAGTCACCTCAGGTTTTATCATTGGCACTGTCACGGGATAAAATGAGTGTTCCATTTCCACATTCAAAGTTTGCCAAGACTTTGAGGGTTGATGGAAAGGCACATTCAAAGTTTGCCAAGACTTTGAGGGTTGATGGAAAGGCACACTCAAAGTTACCAACTGCCTGTGGTAATTCCTCCCCAGGGCATGAAATGGCTCATGCAAGTAATAATGACATGGCATCTGGGTCTGTAGACTCATCCATAACAGGTGAGTTATTTCATTGATTCCACCTCAGAGTTACATACTTGAAAAAATATTGGCAATTCATTATTTATTCATGGGAATCTAAAACAATACATTTACTATGCTCAAATTTCATTGTTTCAGAACTGAAGGACTTCATCCAGAGAGGTTCGGATATGATATCTGTTAGATACCGGCTGCCTACATATTATATATCCCTAACTTTTCCCTGCTTTACTCTTACCGCATAGGGATATTCTTTCTCTTAGGGTAAATGATTTCTCTGGGATATCTGTGTACTCTCAGGATATTTTGGGGCAATTCGTGATATGGGTCTGGCTGGGTAAAGGTTCCTACTCCTGTTAAAAGGAGATTAGTTTTTGGTGAATAAAAAATACATTTTCATTTCCGGTAGCTAAAGATCAGGGGTGGGTAGAAATTCGAGATGTAATGCAAGTGCTGGAAGAGTCCATACTAAACCGCCGTCAAACATATACTTTCAAAGACTTATATTTATATTTCCCCAATATGGGATAAAGTTCATTGATAATTCAATTTTATATTTTCATAATTTTAGTTGTAATCCATGTATTCAAACTATTCTTGAAAGTATTAGTTGGTAAAACTTGTTTACATGCTTTAAATGACTAGCTAGCTGTTATGTCATTATGTGTTCATTGTTACATTCTATTGTCGATGAGTATAAAATTCTTTATTGTTGGCTTACCTAATGCATTGTCACTTTGTAGTAATAAGTTATGATTCCTTTTTTTGTAAAGTTTTCTCTATATTGCCTTCAGCCATATGTTTTGTATTATCATGCTCATTTTGTTGCATATTCATTGTATTTTGAAGTGTATTGAATAAAGTTCCTACTTTTTAAAAGCAATGAATTTTCTTCATTTAATTCTCACCTACATCACATTATTGTTCACCAAATTAAAAAAAAAATTCTACAAAATTGTTTTTCAGGTTGTAACTTAAAAATGGAATGAAAGAGCCTATATGTAGGAAAACCAGTAGTTTAATTGGTCTTCTTGGTTATTATAAGGTATTAGTATCCCTTGTACCAAAATAAATCAAGTTTCACAAAACTAAGGTCCCCAGAGACTGATCATACTGAAATTTCATTGTGTTTGTATAATTCTTGCTGCTTCTTCTGGAAGCTGGAAGAAATTATGCCAGACCTTCCCGCAATGCCCAGCACCATAGTAAGACAGATATTAAAAAGTATCGGTTTCCGTACAAGAAACTTCAGAAGAAGCCCGTATTGATGGCATTAGTGACAGTTGCAGCTTCTTGGCACAATTTTGTGAGAATAATCGTCACTTAACGCTCAAAGGGGTATAAAATATTTTACACCGATGAGACGTGGTGTGGACAAAACTACACTGTGAACTACGCATGTCAACAGGATGTTGCTTGATCATCATTAAGTGATTTAGCAAACTACAACCAATATCGTGGACATTTACAAGAATCTCTTCGGCTGGCTGGGTGGATTCAAAACTCCATCTGGAGCGGTAAAACGTGCGATTATATTACACAAAGGAAGTTAGGAAGGATTATTTCTTTCAGCTTTCAATAATATTACTTTTTCTCTTTGATCATTAGCTTTTATAATTTCTTTGAGGATGTCATTATCTCTTTTTAGCTGTATTTCTATTAAGTTATTTTGCCTGGCAACTTCTTTCAATTCCTTCAAAGCCATAGCCGTTTTGCCATCTCTTTTGGTTACTTTATTTTTTGCTAGAACCTCTATATTATTATGTGGGTTTTGCACAGATGTAAATTGATATTGTGCCTCAACTGCAGCTGATGGCTCTGGGATGGTCAGACATGGAAGGCCATCACTATCTGGAATTTCAATTCTGTAAACCGATTCATATCATCATTATTTGAAATCAGCGGATAAATAACCTCCTATTAGTGATATACTGAACGTTGCAATAATAAAAAAACTGACCTAGTCTGTGAGGCAGTTGTGTTCCCAATGGTCAACCCATGGCGGCCAGACACAACCTTTGGGGCAATATTGTGTTTACGCCCAAACATTTCTATCATCTCTCTGTAGCATGGAAAATATCTTTAGCATTGGAATTTGTGAAACTGTTATGCTATAACTAAATAGCAATGTATGTACTTACGATTCAAAGTTTAAAACCCTTCGACCTCGCCCAGTTTTACTCGTTGATACATGTGTTTTATAAGTCCTCTCCAAAGACTTATATTTATTAGCCACTTGCTGGGCATTTATTTTATAACCATGTTTGATCATATCTGTAGCTATAGACTCGTACAATTTTTTATGTATAACAGATTTTTTTAAACCCTTGTTAATTGTATAAGATTCAAAAAAAAGTTTAGTTGAAGTGTCATTCCAATAAAATTGGTCCAGTCCAGTCTTAGAGATCTCAATGGATGTATAATTTGCAGGCTTTTGTGGGAGGATTAATTTAACAGTTTTATCTCCAATTTCAGCATTAATATACTCATTGGTCATGTCAATATCTTTGGCCAATAATTTTATGGTGGCGGAACCATCTAACAGGTAAAAATTGATGCACAGATGAATGAGTATTTCAAATTATAAATTGGTTATAAGTAGTTTAATAAACTTAATTTTTACTTGAGCATCTCATTTAGGAGGTACACCTGAACTTATTGAAATAAAAACTTTGTATAATCGATTAAATACTTCCTGAATACATTCATTATATTAAGCAATTAAGCAATAAAGTTATTCGAGGAATATGTCAATTAAAAAAAAACGCTTACATAGTTAAATTACAATAATATTTTTAAATTTCATTAGCCTCCAAGAAAAAGATTCAGTTAGCATTTTTTTTAAATAATGTTCTACATTAGGATGGACTAAGTATAGTAACCAAACATTTTATTAATTCATTATTTTGCAATGAGAAAGTATATAATTGAATATACAAATTATTTCTCTTACTAGGCATATATTCTTGAATTAATGAAGTAAATTATTATTGAACTAATTAATTGAACACTGTATATGTACGTAATTCTATCAAATATATATACCGGAACAACTGTAACGACTATGGGATAAAATAAAATGTATAAACGTTATAATTATTACAAATGAAAATACCTTCCAGAATGAATGAAATCATTCCATTTTCATCCTCAATCAAAGTGTTATCCTCATTTAAAAGAGGCAAAGCGTTTAATTGAGAAGCCATGATTGTCTCGTATTATAACGCACTCCAATACTTATAAGTATTCCTATTTTTCAACAACCATCAATTGTTATTCCAGTAAAATTATTATGTATCAATACTCATGGAATTTAAATATGGCGCATTACGCTCGAACATCAATTTTCTCCAGTCGTCGTCTGTTTTTGTCCCACAATTCACTCTGTTGTTACTTCTGCAACTTTTGCTCCACCTCGGCAGCAGGAGCAAAAGGTACAGGTTCCAGTTGCTCCTTTTGCACCTGAACTTGCGACGCGAACGCTTTCGTCACTAGCACCTTTTGCGACGCGAACGCCAAAGGAGAAAAAAGATGCAGAAAAGTGCAAAAGGAGCAGCGACGCGAACAAAGCTCGAATGTTAAAATGATTTAGCATTAGCGAAGTGAGGTTAATTCAATATCGAAACAACCAAGATGGACGTCGTGCGCTCGTATCATGCGATCATTCACGGGATCATGCGAGCAAAAATAGAACATGTTCTAATTTTGATCGCATGATCATGCGCATGACCAAGAATTCGCCGAATTTTCCGTATTACACGAGGCATTAACGTCATGCGAATGATCATTCGAATGATCATGCGCAAGATCATTCACCGTGCAAAACGGCCTTAGATTCATTATGGTTTGTCCACGGCCAATTTCTCTTGATAAATAGGTTTACCTTAAAGCTTAAGCAAGGGGTAGAGGTTGGTTGTCCTTTTGTGTGAAATATGCCAAAGGGTGGGAAATGTTTTTTTAGAATGAAGTCCTTTTTAAGTTTGTAATAATTTACATTAACTATCGTCTTAAATATTTTCCCTTCATGAAAATTTAAGTTTACATAGTCATTCTTGATTCTATTTTGGGGAACTGTTTCATGATGCAAAGTAAGCCACCTTATACGGAGAATCATGATATCGCCCCTGACCAGGGGTTGTGTGCCTACAAGGTAGGTTCGCAAGTGTGGTGTAATGGCTGGTTTGTAGTTCCTGGCAGGCTGCTCGACTGCTTAAGTATTGCATAGTTGGATGTTGTTCGCCCACGCACAGTTAGTGTGGTAACTCAGGAAAATACGTGATTTATGGAAATGTAGGTGCTCATAAGCTTTAATGGTAAATTTAAATTCGCCGCCGGCAGCGAGGTCAACGGTGGCACACTATACCGGGTAATTGTGGAAGCTTAACTCAGTTGCCGGCCGAGACACGAGTAGTACACGAGTTTGGGCGGACATGGGACCAAAAATACACTAGCTCGACCCGTGTCGAGTTGGTTTTGCGACGAGTTTGACACGTATGAATTACGAGTAATACACGAGTTCCACACCATTTTCCGACGAGCTGTGCTGTCTGGGACAGTATTAAGGAAAATCAAAACCTAAATAGAATGTACAGAAACCTTATTAATCATCACAAAAAAAGGTTCAATGACTCCTGCGTCATGAATGCCCAAAATAAAACTAAGGAGGCCTGGAAAACAATAAGTAGTGTCACTGGCTCAATTAAAAGAAGGCCCCTACCAATAGTTAATGATGGTGAAAACAACTCTGACCCTTTACAGTTAGCAAATACCCTGAATGAATGTTTTCTGGATGTACCTTTGCTACCAGCTTTTAACAGCGATACTCATCTGAATCCTTTAAAGAATATCCAACCTATCCCATATTCCATGTTTCTCGAAGTGCCATCTGGTGGTAGCTATTATAAACGACATTTGCATTCAGTTGTTGGCTGCTTTTCGTTTGCGCTTCGGTTTGTTTACGTTCGTCTTACTGCTTTTTATATTTCGACCCTTGCCTTGGACTACTCTTACGGATCGCTGCTTCATTTATTTGTTTCCCTGGGCATTAATATACAAAAATCGACAATCACAACTCCAAGCGGAACGTTTTTTGGCCTCCACGACCATCCACTGCAGCAACTATCCTTGAGCTGACCGTAGAAAATGTCATGGTCAAGGAATCAGGTAGAGAGGCTGATATATCTGGTCAGCGAAAGGCCACATTTATACGACCCCCGGAACGCTCTTTATAAAAACTAAGGGAAGAGGCAGGCTGGAATGGCGGAAATAGCTGGGTTGATGAAGGCAATCAGGTACGAAAATAATGATGTTTCATGAATTTCATTTATTACGCGTGAGGGAAAATCACTGCTTCTATCGGAAAATTAAGAAATACTCTAATATATTATTGATATGAATGTTTATATAATGCATGTTTACTTATTTCGTGGCGCACTTATGTGGGCAATGACAAAATTTTTAATTTTGTAGTAAGTACATCGTTTCCATCGGCATTCATGGTATCCCATGTAAATGTGTTTAGTAACAACTGTTACCTATTTAAAACGTAGTCTATAGCTTTAAAGTAGATAGTGATATTAGGAAGCCGTTACATAGGCACCATAGATAATGAAAATGTCCATTTATTGCTACGTTCCAGACCCAACACAACGATGGAAGAGTGCAAGAAGAAGTGGCACTCTATGAGAACAAATTATATGTCCGAGAGGCGGAAGGTATTATCCTCAAAAAAAGAGTGGGGCAGGAGTACACTCGGTTAGTAAACTATCTCAATGGAATCGTTGGTTTTTCCATTACTTTTGGAGTCTTAAAAAGTTCCTTGAAAGTACCAGGGGAAATAACATTTTGAAAATGTCAGGTTTACGTACCGTCTTTGTTTTACTTCAATGAGATGTCGTTCATAGATGATTACACATCTCCAAGAGAGAGTACATACATCCACATTGGACGACGTAAACGAGGAATGTTTCCTTCATTTTTAATCGAATACCTACACATCTTTCGCTCGTGCTAACTTCATAAGTTGCTTGGCATTGAGCTCAGTTTTACCTAATGCTGCCATTGTTTAAATTTTTAATCGTTCTCAGCCTAACATAGTAGAAGAAGACATTCCTGTCTTCGAAGAGGGGGAATTGGAGGTAAATGCTGCGTTATCCTCCATGCCGGTGGAAGTCCTATTCGTGGATGATAATGCCCGACCCTCCAGTGCTCCTCCCATGCCGCAAGGCGTACATGGTCCATCGACGCCTGGCCCATCAGGACTGGGTAAAAGAAGGAAGCTGAGTTCCCCAGACGAAACATCGGTCCTTCTCAGAACTGCTTCCCAGGCTCTGGGAGGCTTAACATCCAAAGTTGCAGAAGATACCGAAGCGGTTTTTGGGAAGCTGGTTGCAAGTAAGCTCCGAGATATAACGGACAAAGCAAAGAAGAACAACATTATGTTCGAAATTTACAAGGTGTTCTATGATAATGAACAATAAATACATATTATTCATAGTTTATTTGTATTAATTGGTTTTGCCATTATAAATAACTTATAAAGCATTACTTGTGATTATAGTAATCTTTAAATGCATCTGCAGTTTTCTACTTTATTTAGAAATGCAGGTATAGTTCATGAGACTACGGTGGCCTCATGTCCTGAGCAAAATGTGTTCAAGAACGAGCAAATCGTACAGTAATTGAGCATTTAGTAAAGGTAGGGCTTTACTAAATGATTCTGGTCTCCCTAAAGTGTATTTGGGTGAAGCTGTATCCACTTCAATTTATTTAAAAAATCGCAGCCCAACTATTGCCATTAAAGGTGCTCTTCTAGAGCAGTTATGGACTGGTTCTAAAGTAGATCTTAGTCATCTTAGGGTATTTGGCTGTAGGGCTTATGCTCATATTCCCAAACAGTTTAGAGATAAGTTTGACGCCAAGTCCAAACCCATGGTTATGGTAGGTTATTGTGAGCACAGTAAGGGCTACAGACTTTCTGATCCAAACAATAATCGAGAAACTGAAAAATGTCGAATTGTAATTTTTTTAGGAGGTATCATGCATGCCAAGAATAATACATCACAAGCAAATGTTTTTGATGATTTAAAACCGATTTCTGATGATATTCAAATCGAAGTTCCAATCCAAACTGTGACTCACAATCAGTTATCTCACAATAAGATTGTGACTCACAATAGGTTGATCTCATGGTCTGCGGCAACGCATCAGGTACGCTCGCCCTGGAGTACCTGGACGGAGAACGGACTACCGGGAGCCTGGGGCGGCTCCAGCCAGGGGGCGCGCGCCCCCCCCTGGGCGGTGACTGACGGAATTTTTTTGCTGCTTGCAATCTCCTCTTAGGGCAGGCGCGCACTAGCGCGACCACGACCACGACCTGCGGCACACGACCAGTTTTAGCATTGCAACTAATGGAGCGACGCGCACTAGGCCAAGTCCGACTCGTTGGTCGGACCCGAGTCGTCCGACCAAAATTTTTGAATTTGGTCGTCCCCGACTCAGCGGTCGTTGCGGCCAGAAATTAAACATATTCTTATGGCGCGCCGCGCACTGACTCCGAATTCACTCCGACCAGACCATACGAACTGAGCAAGTGGACGGTGAATGTGTTTGGCTATCATGGGTATGGTCGTGGTCGTGCTCTGGTCGGAAGGTGTGCGACAGAGATCTGTCGTGGTCGTGGTCACGCTAGTGCGCGCCTGCCCTTACCTATGCCAGGAAAGGCGAGAATTAAATGATGGCTCGTAACCCATTGTGCTACAAAGTATCAATTTGTGAAGCGACGCGCGTGTGGCCGAAGTCACCCCATTCCACGGTACATACATTCTTCCTTCCTATAGCCAGAAATAGTTTTTCTCGAAGTTGAGATGTTCCGAATAATTTGTTTCACTATCGGCAGGCGAGTTTATTTTCTTTGTAGAAAATTTCTGCAACTATATATTCCTTAGATGAGCTTGCCAGATCTATGATTCGAATTTGAAAGTCTGCAACTCCGACAACAGATTCATCGATCGTTTCCACTCGTGCGCACGGTCAAGCAGCACAAAGGTGGAGCGCAGGTATCTGTTTTGCTGGCCTGCTGTTTGAAGTTGGAGCTCTGTACAATTACGAGAAAAAATTGTTGAAGATTTCCTCTGACGACACATTCTAAAGTTGAAGATAAAACTTCCTCTCTGAAACGGTTGGAGTAATTCATCAATCACACGTGAGCTTGGACAGTTGCATTCGTGTTGGGGTTGTATTCTTTTTTTATGTCATCAAACTGATTTCTCTTTCTTTGTGTACGTGTAGATCTAAATTTATTTTCATAGATATGCAAAATGGATAGGTGGCTAATAAGGAAGAAGCCTCGGCCAGAAAATGATTCAAAGGAACAAGATTCGACATCTCTTCCCGCGACTTCGAAAGACGTGAATCATTCGGAAGTGGTGTTTGACCCTGATGGAGCTGAATGTTCTCCACCCGTGACATGCATCGGACTGCAACTATCTACGAGCAACAACGAACAAGCGTCATCTAGTTCTCTGGAGGTAAGGTTTTGTAAAAAAAGTGCGGTATCACGGGAAAAAGTCAGCAAAAACTGGGGAACGTATGTGCTCCGGAGTAAAAATTGTTTTACAGTAGCCTCTTTCTTCGCAGTGCAAAAGTCATAAACAAAAATAAATTATTCTGAATAAAACTCAACGATTTAAGGTCCCAAATCCTTTTGTTATTAGAGAGAGATAGCTAAATTCGGGAATCTATTTACTTCTGAAATATACATGGGATGGAAAACGCTTTCAGTTACTGATGTAGTTTGAACATTTCAACTTTATTGGACCTAATTTTTTTGGAGGAAGATTGGAGTTCATTACCGTTATATCTCAATAATTTCACAGAATTCGCATTCATTTTAGCATGAAATCTTATAATCTTCGAGTAAAAATTTTTTGGTTGGTTATCCCACGTTATTATCTATTGCTTGCGCTATTTATCTTTTGATAACTAGTATCTACATATACTATACAATATACTATACAACCGCTTGTGTAACTCAGTCACGTATACAAATTGTAGGCCACTTCCAGTTCAGCTAGAGTATTGAAATTTGGCACACTTGTAGCTCATATCGTGTAGCCTACGGGAAAAGTCGGAAAACTCTACTTTTATAATTTTAAACCCTCCAAAACGGAAAATATCTTGCGTCGCTGGGCTTTTTGCACGGCGCAATATTTACGTATTTCACCCATTAAAACTATTAAATTTCAACCGCTTTAATTTTTTCTTAATTATGATGTAGAAAAAGTGTACTATCTTATGCTTTCAATAGTTTTACATAGAAGTATCCGATTAATGATTATTTCCGTCATTTTAACGATTTTCCGAACGTTGAATTCAACATCCATTGTTTACGTGTACTGGCTGAATAAATCAGCACCTAATAACAAGTAATAAATAATAAGAACGAGGACGACCAAGTTCCATCAGATTCTTACTTTTCCTCAATCTGATTTTCTTGTATTCCTCATTCCATCGAGGTATTTTGATGCAGTGAGCGAAAAACTTCCATTATTTGTTGTAACTCATCCCGCACGAAAACTTTTATTTTCGTTTAAGAGAAGAAGCATTGAAAAAATATGTTTGTGAAATTTTTACAAGTAGTTAATAAGATATTCTTCCACAGGGCAATAGAAATTCATCTGATGGTTCCATAAGTATACCGAAGTATGACGTTGGCCTTTACATCAAAATCATGGAAAAACTAGATGATTTTACCAGATATAACCTATTGAATAATCCACGGACTCCTCCACCTGGATACAATTTTCCGGTTTCCTTGCATGCAAAACGACATGGAGAACAAGAGCGTAGTGAACGCAGATCTGTCCAAGTTAGTCATTTCACAAACTATCCTTGGTTAGTCTTCTCTGAAGAAAAACAGGGTCCGTTTTGCAAGTTCTGTGCGGTCTTTTGCTATTCTAAGCAGAGTGGAGGACAAAAAACCGTACCCTTAAAAAAATTAGTCACCGAGCCTTTACAAAAATATGCAAAACTTTCTGGAAAAGATGGAGATTTGGGAAAACATCGTGCAAACAAATATCACCGGGATGCGGAAATAGATAGCAATTCATTTTTGAAGGCTTACAAAAATCCAGAACACAGCATAATTAATCTAATAAGCGAAGAGAGGAAGAAACAGATCATAAGTAATCGTGCCCGGCTAGTCCCAATAATTAAAACATTAATGTTCCATGGAAGGCAGAATATTCCGCTGAGAGGTCACCGTGATGATGGGAGTTTGCTAGAAGATTCTGAAGATCTTCTTCACAATGATGGAAATTTCAGAGCTTCATTAAGATTTAGGATTGACAGTGGAGATATGGATTTAGAAAATCACCTAAAAACGTGCAAGGGGAACGCGACCTATATTGGCAAAAATACTGCCAATGAATTGATTACTTGTTGCGGGCAAGACATTTTGAGAGTTGTTCAAGAACGTGTTCATGCAGCCAGATATTTCTCTGTCATTTTTGATGAAACAACAGATATGTCGCACACATCTCAGTTGACTGTTTGTTTACGATATGTGTACGATGGACAAATACATGAAGATTTAGTAGGTTTTCTGGATTTGCACCACCATAATTATTCTGGGGTTGAAGAAGAACCAAAGATTACCGGCCAAATTTTAGGACAATCTGTTTTATTTCTACTTAAACAGATGAATTTAGATACAAAATATTGCATAGGTGTTGGTTGTGATGGTTGTTCTGTTAATATATCAGAGAGTAGAGGCGCGGTGTCCGAAATACAGACAGAAGCGATTTACAGTCTCTTAAGTAGTTGCAAGAACCATGCTCTCAATTTAGCCATATCTAGGAGCTCTAAAGTTCAGAGTGTGAGGAATGCTTTTGGCGTCATTAATGAAGTCGTCTCCTTTTTTAAAGCATCAAGTAAACGTAATAAAACCATTGTTGATATCTTAGGTCATCAAATGACAGGTAACTGTGAGACTAGATGGGTAGAAAGGCATAAAGCTATTGTAACTTTTAGAGACGACTTACCTGATATTGCCAAAGCTCTCGAAAAAGTGTCAAAGTGGGATGATTATAAAACGGCAACTAAAGGAAAATGTTTATTGTTATCAATTTGTAATTGTGAATTCATTTTAACTGTATATAGTCTGAGTGATGTTTTGAGTGCAACTTATATTTTAAGCAGATATTTGCAAAATGAGACTGTAGATGTTTTTCAAGCTAAAAAAAAAGTTGACCAAACTTTTGAAGTACTAAAGGATAAGCGGTTGAACTCTTATAAAATTTTCTCTGGAATTTTTGCAAAGGCTAAGAAAATTATGGAGGAAATGGACATTCCAATCCACATTCCACGTGCAGCCAATCGACAAAAGAATCGAGCAAATTACCCGGCTACCAATGATGAAGATGATATAATCGCGTATTGGGAAAAAATCATCTATATTCCCATCTTAGATTACGTAAATACGGATATCAAGGACAGATTTGCTGGAGAGTCAATAGAGTGCTTCAAGTTGAATACACTAATCCCAGCTGTTTTCATGGAAATAAAAAATTCGGACTCGTTAGAAAGCATGCTTGAAAAAATATGTGATAAATATGCACCGTTATTGAAAAAAAATAAAAGTACAATGTTAACGGAATTGGATAATGAGATAACTTTTTTGAAAAAAAGTCCGGAATTTAATGACATGAAATCAATGAAAACTTCCATGGAACTTTACATGAAATGTGATGAAAATTGTTATCCTCTGTTGAAAATCTTGTATCAAATTTTGGTGACCCTACCCATTTCTGCTGCTACGGCTGAACGGAGCTTTTCAGATTTGAGAAGACTGAAAACTTGGCTCAGAACAAGGATGAATGAAGATCGATTGACTGGGTTGGCGTTGTTATATATTCACAGAAACAAATATTAATACTGACAATGTAATCAATCGGTTTGCTAGTCAAAAGACTAGAAGATGTGAATTCTTATTATGATGCATAAAAATTTATTGTCATTTTATTTCTAAAATATTTTATGGTCATTTTACTTCTAAAATTTAATGTAAGTTCATGTTAAAAAACCATGTTACTCTATGGTTCCTGCAGAAATCTAGCTTTCTTATTCTTTAAATATATCTTGCTATATAAATCAGAAAATTTGTGTGTGCACATGATTGTATTTATAAATACCTGATAATAATCTCTATAATAACTTCTCAAAAATATTTTCCAAGATATTCAAATGAAATGCGGCAAATGATTTTACTGTCGACTTCAGTTGTATTTTCTTCTTGATCAATCATACAGTAGTTCCTGAAATCCAAAAGTTAAATACTTATGGGTAAGATTGGAATTGAATACATTGAAGTGAAAACTTCATTTCGCCCGCTAAGCACTTTTGTCAAGGGGTATAAAATGCGAACTCGCATCACGTACCGTAGACTACCCTCTATTTATAAATGTTACGCTTATGCCTGCTTTTTCTCTCTCAAGTTTTGATCTACAGCGATGGGGTTTGCTGCATTTGGTGTGGATTCTCTGTTTTCATGATTTGATCATAATTGAAAGTGCATAAATAATACACGAGTCGTAAATTATATTCACAATTTTCCCATAAGATTGCACGGCGTTTTTTTTATTTTCTCGCCCTATTTCCCTCAACTCTCCATCGAAATCTACGATTCGAACGTCTATTCAAAGCTTGTGTCTCCCGCTTGGAACGAAAAAATATACAGATCGTTTGAAATTCCATACGTAAATCGGAAATTACTTTTACAACTTTTTCCATAAAATAACACGGGCTTTTGCAATTTTCTCGGTGTATCGCTTTCTTAATTCGCTCATTAAAACCAAACAATTTGTACCAATTGCTTCATTCTTTCTCAACTATAATGCCGAAACTCCTATCTTATTTTGACGCTTGTATGCCACATCATCTGTTCCATTGTTGTCCGAGAGTCGTTCCCAATGTAAACACGAACGTCTCATCACCCTCGTCACAATCACGATTTGACGTGTATATATATATATATATATATAGAGAGAGAGAGAGAGTGTGGGGGGAGGGGTAAGCAGCCCGTCGCGCCCCCCCCCCTCAAGGAAATCCTAGAGCCGCCCCTGCCGGGAGCTAGATACAACAGGACAAATAGTGGGTAGTTTGACTCCCAGTGTTTTGAAGATTGGTTCGTGCACTTACTTCTGCCGATTTTGAATCGCCAGCCGGGTACGAAGGCAATGATAGGTGACAATTTAAGTTCACATATAAATATTGAAGTTCTTAGAGTAAGTGAGGAGAATGATATAAAATGTATCGCCCTTCCGCCAAACATCATCTACAACCACTCGATGTTGCCTATTTTTGCGCCGATGAAACGTGTCTGGTAAAAGATTCTGAATGAGTGGAAGGAGTCCACATAGCTGAGAATGTCTCTGAGATGTCTCTCACAAGTCTCAAATGTCTCGGATATCGCATTCATCTCAGAGACGTCTCCGAGAGATCACTATGAGACGATAAAATTTTTATTTACCCTCAGATTCCTGCAATCACCCTTATTCTTCAATCCTGTACATATGTAAATACTTTTTAAATGGAAAAGAGAACGATTTATTAGAAACGAAAAATTGACTGAGTGATGTCTCAGAGACGTCTCTGAGAGGTCCCATGCAAAGTATCACAATAAAATTTATATTTACCCCAAGATTCCTTTAACCACCCTTATTCATCAATCCTGTACATTTGTAAATACTTTTTACATGAAAAAGAGGACGATTTATTAAAAACGAAAAATTGACTTAGAGTGATGTCTCAGAGACGTCTCATTCATATATCGCGCAAAATATAATTTAAAAAATAAGCCCTGATTAATCTTCACATCTAATTTTGACGATTGCCTAGTCAAAATCTATTAGGGTTGCACTTCAGAATATCCGGATACACATGGTATGTACATAGAAGGCACTATTTTATATCCATAGCTCGGAGGTTTACCGCGGAGCTGTCGTGTGACGGGGCCTTCAGTGCTCCAACCTTAGTTTGCTCTTCTCTTTAAAGCAATTTTCATTTTTGTACTCAAATTCCATCTATCACCTTCATTTTATCACTCATTATCATCAATTGCTCATTGATTTCATCGATAGAGAACCTAGAAATCTGTCTAGAACACTGCCAAAAACGGTGTTTCGTGCCCGAGTTGAGCTTCGTCCGCTGGTCAGCGAGTCCAGCCATCCTAATAAGGTAGTTTCTTGCAAGGTGAGTGAATTTATTTATACTATTATTAAGATTTAACCTTAACTATATGTGCCTTCTGTAGAGCCTTAAGAAAGCAAATCATATTTCCAGAAGGGTCACATGGCGATTTCCATGCCATTATTTTTTACGGCATGGTAGGTACCAAGATGGTTATCATATGAGATATTTGTGGTGACAGCAGCCTCAAGTTAGGAACGTATTTAACTGTGGAAAATTACGTAGTTCAATATAATGCATAGAGGCAAAGCCTATTTTCAAGTACGTAAATTACGCACCTGTTTGTATTATAAAATTTTAAACTAGAAGTGCAAATTCAAGTTAAAAACGAAAAAAAAAAACAGAGCAAATAACCCATCCAATTGATAGGTGGGCGGTTTGGCATGTGCCAGCTGTCATTGTCCCAGCTTTCTGACGAGATCCTAACATACCTATATGTTATATTATATTTCTGGATATTTCTGAGTAAAGTTTTAATATTTCTTCTTATGAGTGTATTTCTTCGAAGTTTCTATTTGTACCTCTCAATAGCCTGAAAAAAAGCTCAGCAAACGTTTTACTTGGTAATATTACAATTTTCGTTATCTTTCCAGGGCAGTCGTGGATAAAGATGCAAGGGAGGCTGCTAAACAAGACTAATGGCAATTATATGTTAATCTCCATGTTAGTGTTATTACGAAAATAAATTGATTGAAAGTCATTCATCATCTTGATTGGATGATCTCAGAGACATCACATGTGATGTCTCTGAGATCCATTTGAGTCCTCTCAGAGATGTCTCTGAGATCTCTCAGAGACATCTCATGCGATGTCTCTGAGACTACGACAAAAGCGGACATAGAGCTGTCTCAGAGACATCGTTCTCAGGGACGATGTCACCAGCACCGACGGCAGCTTGCCGTCAGTTCTCATAGCAGAGAATCCTCCACTTTGTACAGACATTTCTCCTCGAGAAATGTCTGTACAAAGTGGAGGATTTATTTATAAGAGTCTGTGTAAATGTTTTTCTTATATACTTGTTGAATTATGTGTTCCACACATCCCATGAAATATCTCTGGAACAAATAAAATCTTATCTTATCTAATAAATGGCAAGTCAGGATTTGTTCATTGAAACGGATACAAATTGAAAAAGTTTCCTTGGATGACTACATAGTTTTTTTCGTATTTTGGAAATGTTAAGCTGGGGCTGGGGATGATTTTTTTATATATAATTAACTCCCCTTTCCAATTGATGCTAATTGTTTATCGCTGGGATTATTATTAAGAGAGATAATAACTATTCTATAATGTCTGTAATGATAAAGTCAAAATTTTATAGGATACCCATATATGTAATTTGCATCATTTAATGAGCTAGGAAGAGGTGGGGGGGGGGGGGGGTGAATGGGTTGGATTGAGCCGAAAAATAAATTGAATACAGCCATAACTAAGGCTGCAATGAATTGTTTGAGTGAATTTCAAGGCTGTCCTACGACATACATTATCTTACTAAAAAGGCCCTACTCCACAGTTCAATTCCCTGCTTCTACTATTGGCCGGAGACAAATCCCCACAAGGTGTTGAAAAACTTGTATTGTGCTCATGTAAAACCTATGACGTTGTCCCCAACAACCACGTCAAACTTTTTTTTAGTTTCTGTAAAGTTTTTAGTGCTTTTGTTCAATGGTACTTCTGTAAAAATGTGGTTATTCATACCACACCCCCTCTGATCGTTTGTTAACTGACCTAGTTTCCCGCTGGGATTGGAACCCAACCTTCCACTAGGTTGCTCAGTCCAACAGGGCCACCACGTGAAGGTGATAAGAGAGTTGGAAAGCAGAGGCTTAGAGGTCTTACTTGCTTAGACCTTATATTCGCGTGCATTCCCATTTAGGCCCCATTCTCAACTCCACGGCCAAAAAGCCTGGACCAACCCCCAAGTTTCCCCAATAAATAGACACTCTGATTTAAATGATGAACTCTTCTCGGGCTCTACACCAGGCGAGTGAATGAAACGCTGCCAACGTTTTGGGTAGTGACTCGTTATCCATCCTCAAGTCATATGTCACACAACTGTAGTGTAGAGCCCAATAAAGAGTTCATCACTGCAATTCGCTGGGAAAGCATGAAATCTTACACTGATTGAAAGTTTAAAAACGCTATTTTAGGGTTGCTACAGTCCAGAGATATTGAGATTCCAGGACTTTTCCAGGTTTCCCAAGTGAAAATTTTAATTTTTCCAAGTGAAAATTCCATTCTCTGGAGTATATTTTAAAGAAAGCACAATAACTGGAGCACAACACATGTATGTATTCTTTGGGGATCAAGTTATCCAACAAAAATAAGACCACCACTTTATATTTTGACAATAAAGATAAAATCTCCAGACTAATTTCTCATTTCCGTGACTTTTCCAGGTTTTCCAGGCCCATCCATCCATACTGCACCAACAATTCACTCACCTTTGGCACTCAACCCTTGCAGAGTAGTCCAAACAGACTGGATGTTCAGCACGCCAAGTTTCTTTATTCCGGAGTCAGGATAGTAATGAGGATGAGAGTGCACCCTTCACGAATCAACTGCCAGGCTAGGTATTTAGCTGCTGATAACAAACTCAATCAACCTCCAAGCAACTGAGTCACTCAGTCCCCAGTGGGCGAAGGTGGAGTACGCCATTAAAATTTTACAGCAGCAGAATACCCGACCTGATGGAGGATGCATGAAGTCTCAACCCCCATAACACACAGATCATACCAAATTCTTTACTTCATTTTCCTCTTGCAATCTCCAAGTTCATGTTAATAACAATTTCAAAGGCCCAGAATCAGTGGCGTAGCCAGGAATTTCATTCAGGGGGGGTCCAAAACCAGCGGATAATTTTTGAAAAACAGGGCGAACTAGACAGTCCACAGTCGAAACTCGGCCAGCTATACAAACACCGCCATTACACTACCCGAGCAGCTGAGCCCAAACGTATCGTTTGATAATTTATTATTTAAACAAAAAGACAAACCTTAAACAACGATATGATAATTTATTATTGGAAGACTTTCCCCTGCTCCATGCTTAATTTATTTTTTTTTGTCTTAATATTTCGGGGGGGGCGGGGGGGGGGGGTCCGGACCCCCCACCCCCCTCGCTACGCCACTGCCCAGAATGAAATGTTAATCATTACATTATGCCCATCTTCCAAGGGGTATAAATTACATTACTAGCAAATATAACATCACCAACTAGCACATAATTACTCCATCTGATCATAGCAGATATTTCCCATATTTTACATTTAATAAAACACTTCTTTTCAAAATAATGGCACAAAAATCACCTTCAGGTGTTAGGGTCATTTTACACGAGCCACTTTATTGCACAATTTCATGCACAGAAAATGCAAGAATGCAAGCACAGAATTAGAGCAGGGACTATTTTCCCATCTATCGTTTACACATTTGCACATGCATTCTTGAAATTCACTACATAACCCAATGCAATTTTCAATGCACAAACATACATACATCAGATTGTGCAAATAAGTGCTTTGTGCAAAACTGCATTTATATGAGAAAGCAAGTCCTTCTGCAGGCAGAAGACATCACTGATGTCCCACAGAGGGGAAATTTCACCTCAGATTACCAGTACTACCCAGCTCATCACCAAAATATTGTATGTAATTTACTTATAAGAAGTTTTGTAATTACTAGAGCAGTAATTATTATTATGAATGTTACTAGGGTCAATAAAGTATTGCTTACTTGTACGATATCGAAGGAGGTAAGAGAGGTAAGTTCATCATCAAAACTAAATAGCGTAGGTTCTTCCTGCTTAGTAGTACAAACAAATCACATTTGGACTAATTTTGAAAAATGAAAAAGCAGCAATTCTCACCACATGGTAGCTATGATACAAGTCAGCCAATACAAACAATACACAGCCACGTTATTCATATTGTTCAAGGATTGGATGCACTGGATGAATGGGAGAAGCCAAGGAAGCCTAATACCTATGCTTACTTCCTCAAATGATAATAGGTCAGAACATTATATATTTCTCTAGGTCCTGGCATACTGGTGTAGACCGTCCATTTGCCTCCTTCGATACTGATTTACCTTTGGTAACCTCTATGATGAGTTTTGTGTATTGTGGCAGAGTGAAAATGCTGCGAATAAATGTCTTGTGTATCCAGCCCAAGGGTGTATAAATCCTACATGTATTGTACCACAAAACACTCCCCACAGCCAAAAATGTTGCACTACAGTTTATAAATATTTAGAACATCATCTGGCGCAAAATTATTTAGCAGTGTACATCACAGAAAATGCTATAGATAATGACCAGACTTTTGGATGGCACACAAAACTCTATTGGGATGAATATTGAGTACAACATAGGCATTAGCAATACTTGAATTTAAGTGATGGCATAAAAACATTATTCCTCTAGTGGCGTAGAAAACTCAGTAAAAAGCATGTCGGATCTCCATGCTCTAATAAATAAAGCATTGCTGTTATTTTTTATTAGGCTTCCACCTTCCTTAGAAAAATTGTGAAAATGGCCATTAGGGTGTCCCTTAAAATTCAACGAGCATGATCGGTTGATATTTACCCGTGCCAAACCTGTTGAACCTGTTTACATTCTGGATGATTGCTAGACAGTTACCTCCAAATGGCCAAACGCTACCTGTCGGCTTGGAGAATAGTTGCGACTATGCTTGGAAACCATCGGTGATCGATGGATTTTACCATTTTGAACAATCCATTAGTGACTTTCAATGTTGATACCAGTCATCGACAGATTTATTTCTATAGTCGACGTTCAATCGATTATGGTTGGCAGACTAACAGCCAATTAGTGATCGATCATCAATTGTCAACCGATGGTCAATCAATTCAAAGTTCCATCCTAAGGCCGTTTCGATGGCCGTGCTATCTAGGATCCATCAATCGACCAGCATATCTAAGTATTTGCTCGGACCCACCGTTCACTATAGAATGAGTGCCTGGCATATGGATGCCAATTAGGGAATATTTTGGTTTGTCTGCTGAATCGTAACATATTTTCCTGTGCTCTTGTTACCATTGATAATGTTAACTACACACCTATGAACGATTATCAACAACAAACGAAGACATCAGGCGATTTATAACAATCAGTGATTCTCGACCATCAATACTCATTTGCAATTGGCTATAGTCGACAACTGACGATCCTCTGAAAATGACGACAATATATGTAGCTATTTTCAAAGGTTATGCTGTGGTGAAGGGTACAGTGCTGTTTTCTTTTCGCTTGTAAATATGGTGACAAAAACTATACCGCATTTTATGAGTGAGTTTCGTCTGAGGTTGCAAGAAGATAGAAGATGCCGCCAGAAAGAAAAAGCGTCCAAAAGAAACCTCTGAGGAAGCAGCTTTACCTGATATACTACAGTTGCAGTGAGATCACTGGGGCACGGCTTCCATCAAATGTGCATCAAATGCGTCATCTACTCCACTGCATGCATCCTACTCCCCATAAGAACGAACCATTAACGTCAGCAAGTAATGCAGTGGCTGAGAAATTGATTGAGTTTAGGGAGAGAGCACGCATCCAAACTCGATGCAAGCAATTGATGGTGAAGAAAGTTAAAGCCCTGTACCTCGAGTGGCTCCCTAGGTAAAACAGCAAAGCGATGTGACAAGACACAGATAGACAGGGAGAAGGCCTTTAAAGATCTCTTTGGTGATCTTTTTGATATTGCACCAAATAATGCAATGATCTTATTTCAAATGTAGAGGACAAAGAGTTCCTAAAAACCAAAGGAAAAAAGGGCGAATAGGTTGTATGCTCGCCAAGGACAAAAAACTGTATTTGAAGGAAAGGCGTATAGTGATAATAAAAATGGATGAAGAAGAACGTTGTCAGAGATATTTACAAATGAAAGCTACGTATTTCAAAATAGTTCTACGGAAAAGTAGTATAACCCTGAGAAAAAATCAGCAAGGATCACAGCTTAGAAATGAAATTCAGCTTGTGGTCTCTCTTACCATCAATATCGTGTCCATTTCTTTGCCTTCTTGTCGAATTCTTATTTCGTTATACTACTCCAGAAAACCTTATGGTCAATTTTGAGTAGAATATCATGTCTTAATACTTGAATTTTATCTTCTAAAAGCTTCTACTTCAACCGATGCTGCAGGAGAAACAAGCACCAGAAAGCCTCATGACTCCGATTTACCAGATGGCTCTTCCAGTACTCCTGGTCTAAGTGCAGAAATTCAGGCTGATAATTTTATACGGAAGAAGAAGAGGGGAAGGAAAAACTTCATGAGTACCGATCTAGCAGCTGCTTTAGACATAGCTAAATCAAGCATTAGGTCTGCCACTAAGATCATTTTCCAGACTGCTAAAGGGCTGAACGCTAATGTGGAAGAGTTTAGCATCAACAAGAGCTCTCTGCATCGTGCAAGGACGTCTCTTCGATGGGAGGCTGCAAACAAAGTGCGAGCTAAGTTTCAGGCCACTCTGCATCCGGATTTCAAGCTTGTCGTCCATGTCAACGGGAAAAGG
Source organism: Pyrrhosoma nymphula (assembly GCA_963573305.1). Classification (NCBI taxonomy): domain Eukaryota; kingdom Metazoa; phylum Arthropoda; class Insecta; order Odonata; family Coenagrionidae; genus Pyrrhosoma; species Pyrrhosoma nymphula. The sequence continues at coordinate 52,267,899 of OY754333.1, forward strand.
ATGAAGATTCCTGGAGGTAGCTTGGTGGAGCACCACCCTATCCTTGTCACAGGGCAAGATATCAGCGAGCAGTTCCTAGCATCACCTAAGATATTGAATGGAACTGGCAACGATCAAGCTACTGCGGTGCATGAAACGCTAGCATCTTGGGACCTCTGTGAGCGCATCGAGGTGGTCTGTACTGACACAACGAGTTCAATGACAGGTATATGGGATCCTCAGTTCCCCAAAGGTTACTTTTTCAAACCTTTTTCCGATTCATATATGTTTCTTTGCTTTGCAGGTGACAAAAAAGGCACAAACATTATGCTTCAGACATTATTGGGAAAACCATTAATATATTTCGCGTGCAGACACCATATGGTGGAGGTTATTCTAAAAGGTATATTTGAAACCATAGTCGAAGTCCCCTCTTCCGGCTAAAACCATACCAACTGCCCTCTCCCCTCTCAACATACCAAACCCCTCTTCCAAAACCATAGTCCCCTCTTCCGGCCAAAGCCTGGTTACATGAAGCTCGGTTTATGTCTAAGGCTATATACTGTTTGAAGATATACCTATTTAAAGGACAATATAAACTGACAAAAAGAGAGGAAACTAGTTTTAGGGATATGTACTTGTTTATTGTGCTCTGCTTCATAGAATATTGGTTAACTGCTACATGCGCAGTATCAGTCCCTCATAATAATTTATAATTAATCAAGAAATTAATTCAATACAAAACAATTAGTGCATAAGTTTCTGAGGTGGCCGCAATAAAGTTTTCTGGTCACTTGTGGTATTTATCTGAGCAATTAAGCGGTCTAGGGTTATTAGATGGCAGTGTTCCTCTTGAATGCAAAAAAAATATGGCAAATATAATTAAATCTCATGCATCAAAATCTAAAGCGATGAAAAATCTAGACTTGCATCCTAAAATAAAGAATATGGAGTCTTTGCTGTTCCAAGCTTTGTCTGATTTTGGAGGGCCCAACACCTTGTATTTGTTTAAACGATTTGGGCTAACAATTGAGTTTTTAAGCAAAGATCCAGAGAACTGGGGGCGTGTTTCTTTCTGGCTTCAATGTGGTAAACGATACAGCTGAGCGAGGAGTGGCGCTCACTAAAGAATACATGGAGAGCGAGAAATCTGAGGAAAATCTACAAAATTTGTTCATTGCTGCACATAATACCAGAAAGAAGGCAAAAAATGTACCAAAGAGTCCTTATTTGTGAACCTATACTAGATATATCGTAATAAATAACTTTGTTTATATTTATTTTTTAAATTAAAAGATATTTAATCCAATGGATCACCTTATTTCTTAAAATTATCCTTTTTATCCACTTCAACGACCTTGTGGCATGGGTAAAAATCGCTTAAACTCGTTCAAATTTTGAGTACACGCTTGATAGAGGAAAAGGAAAAAATTAAAAAAGGTTGCACTTACGAATTCCATGCTTTAAATTTTCAGCCCATATAAGGGACACCCTAATGGCCATTGGGGAAAGTGTAAGAGTAAAAAATCAACCCCCTTTCAGTTAAGCCCATAACATGCTTGGAAACCACGTAAATTTGACTGTAAGTGCATTTCATTGTACATTCATACGGACTAGTTACTATTCATTTTCACCTAGTGCTAAACGAATCATAGGGCCAAATTGGATTTGAATATGACAACACTTTGCAGTAGGTGCACATCACCGCACCCTGGCTAATAATAAAAACAAACTGCAAAACTGAAAAAAACTGCAATACTGACAGACAAAACACATTTCTTGTGTGAAATTTATGGAATATTCTGCTATTATTTTCTCGTGTAGAAAATGTTTCATGTGTCTTATATTACGCTAAATTTCACTTTAAAGCCTTATTTTCCAGTAAATTAATAATTGGTTCACAACCTAAACCTTGGAGAAGATAAAACATTATGGACCAAGAAAGCAGAATAACATTGGAGAAAGAAAAGTTCTGCAATGAAAACACATGGTGGCAGCAAATTCTCCCTTCAAGCAACCTGTAAGAAAAAAATTGAATTAGGTTTTCATGGGTACATTTACCTACATAATCAACATATTATGATGTAACATTATTCTATTTTGTAATACAATGTTAATAGTTGAAGGAAAATAAATTCATAATTTCTCCTACTTGTGCAAATAGATCTATAATTTGTATTAAACATCAAATGACTTTAAAAATGGTTGGCTATCTTATCAGGGTGGGCAGAGGGTTGTGAGGTAAGGCAAGGGTGCCTGTTGTCGCCTCTGCTTTTTGACTTTTATGCTGAGGAAATGGTAAGAGAGGCATGGGAAGCACTAGATGTGGGAATCAAAGTAGGAGGCCAGTTTATAAAGTCTGTTAGATACACGTACGACCGGGTGTTGGTTAGGTTATCCTTGAAGGGATCAAAAGCTTTGGTAGATGAATTGTAAAAGGAGTGTGGGAAATATGGAATGAAGATAAATCATAAGAGAGGTAGGACTTAGACTGAGATGAAGTAAGAAATACTAGAGGTAGATAGGGCCATGCAGGAGTAAAAATATTGGATTTTCCCTGACTTTCATCATAACCTACCTTTAACTGGTAATTACTATAATGAATCAGCTATGAAGTTAATGAGCTATACAACGTTTTTCCTTTCATTGTTTCGAAGATATAGGGAGTTGAAATTTTGGAAAATTGCTCAAAAAAGTCACTTCCAAGGTTCCACTTTTGAAGCAAAGTGAGTAAGGAAACAAATCATAACTCCATAATTAAAAAAACAAGTGTTTCACCTACTTTGACAGTGACTTTTCCTGGTTTTCCAGGACAAAATTGAATTTACCCGTTGAAAACATCCATTCTTTGGTGTGTATTTAAAAGAAGGGACAAGAAAAGGAGCACAACATATCTAATACATAAAAAAGAATGTTTGTTTGTTTGTACGTTATCTATGCGTTCCAATACCATTCATCAGATTACGACGAAAATTAGGTGAGTAGTTGAGCACGTGCCAACGAAGCTTTCTGAATAATTCAATCACAATGTTTGGGGTTGTTTTTACCCCATTATTCTTAACTTTTACTCCCATAAAAAAAGCATTGAATATGGTGCCAGTGTTTCTTACTTTGGTTGGTTTAAATTAAGTAATTGCACTCAAGATAAAGGATAGAAATTTTTATCATAGAATGCATAAAAGAATGCAGTATTTATTTCTTTCATTCAATTTTCCTATATGCTTTGTTTTTGTCCAAGTATTTCGTTTTTATCTCTTAATTTATCAATCTTTCTTCCTTTTCAACAATAGGAATTTCCTTGGCAACCAGGCATAAATATCCATTTAATAGCGATTTCATGAGCGGCTATTCACGTCTGCAGCATTTTAAGGACAAACTGGTGGATCAAAATACAAGAAGATTCAAGATCTTTGAGCTGAAGGGGAGAGGAAAAAGGGGGAAGGGAGGCAAGTAAACCAACTTTAAAAGTATTATTAAAGGTGGAGTTGTGGGAGGAGACATGAATGGCGACAGGGAGAGAAACAGAGAGGGATTGGGGATTGTTACATGAAGAGCGGTGCCCATTCATACGAATATTATGGGGAGTGGTGGATAAGCTGTCATTTGATCCACCAGGCCTTCTCGCCCCCTGGACTCAATAAATTGCACTAGTTTCTCCCTCCCCTTCATCTCCTCTCTCCCTGCTTCCTCCACTTCCTTTTTCTCCGATTTATTCCTCTCTCCCCTCCGCTCACCCTCTCCCCGCTCTTCCTCTTTCCCCTCCTACCCCTCTTACACCTTTCTCTCCCCCTCTTTCCCTTCCTTCCCCTCTTAGACCTTCGTCTCCCCCTCTTTGCCCTCCCATACCTCAATCTCTATCCCTTTCCTCATTCCTACTCTCTACCCTGAGAAAGGTGGATGCCAATACCACCGAAATATTGGAAGTTTTAATTTGTGTCTTTTGCTTGTTTAAAACTTAAAATTGGTTAAAAACAAGCTCAGTGTTTAATATGTGAGGCCAAACGCAGTATGTATAATTTTCATGTACCCCCAAATATTCTTTGTATTCTTAGGCATTCATTTACATTTTAGCCAAAGTTTACAATACCAATTTATTTACATTATACTGAATAACTTGTAAAATGAGGTGAAAAACTGATTAATGAGTTTTGATAATAATTTAAAAGGCATTAAACATTACTTAGGATGGTACAATATGGCACCACGTTGATCTGGACTTCGTCGATTTTTTGGTACTTTTCAATGTTTAATGTCTTTATAAATAGTTGAGTCTACAAAACAAAATTTTACTGGTCATTCCTCATATAAATGACTATAAATTGGGCAAATTTCAAATTTTTATTTTCATGCCCAACAAAGATAACAGACATCAAACTTTGAAAAATCAAGAACTTTAAAAAATATTAATAAAAAACCACTTAAGGCCACACCTTGAAATTCTGTATACTTAAAGCATGTATGTACCTATACCTATTTAATAAAAAAATTACAAACATTAAATCTCTTCCTTCCTACATAAAAAACGTCATAAAAATTGATTTTTTTTAGTTAAGTGACGAAAACTTTGAAGCAATATTTGGTCCCTTAGACTTAATTTTAGGTCGATACATCTCCCTAACTTTATTTAAGTTCATTATTTACTGAATAGGTTGGTTTTTGTTTGATAGTTCTAGGACACATGAAATTTGAGATATTTGCATTTCCGCAGAACACTGAAATGGCCTAAAATCAAGAGTTTTTGCATTCTCAATAAATGTTAGTTTGTATGGTAAAAATATTAAAAATATTGAAAATCATCAAGCAACCAATTTAATTTTTTCTGGACCACTATACATATATGGGTTGACCCCTTCATGTTGGTCTTATTTTAAAGCTAAAGGAACATAGTTTCCATTAAAAATAGTTAGATTTTAAAATACTGTTATTTTTATTCCAAGGTCACAATATGTGACCTTTGACCTGGGTTATCTTGAATTTTGTTGGGAATGTATCTTGTATAATGTATCTTGAATTTTATTGGGAAAAAGATATGTTAAACAGTTAAATTCATTCTACCTTTGGCATAAATTTCATTTTGGGATGGCTTTGGGAACAGGAGTCAAAAATATATGAATCATGAGTGTAAATAATGGTAAGCTACATTTGTGTGTGCAGACTTTTTATGAAGTGGTACCTGGAAATTTTTTTATTATCAAAACTAGCAGTTAAAAATTGTATCAAATAAATTTGGATCATGTTTGCAAATATGAATAACAGTTGAACAAACAACATCAGGGTAATATAAATAAAAATCTGTTTATGTATGTATGTTTCGCCAAGAAATGTAATGTCTTGAATATTTTGTGAGTATGAAACCAAACACACTATCAATCTTAACCTAATTGATATAAAATCAAACTAAATAAACTTGATTTTGAGCAACATTCTCCTCTCATCAGGAATAAGAACTCTTCAATGATATCCATTTAGCTAACATTTGTTGCACTGTCTTGCTCTATGAATGGTTTTTTAGGCACTCCAGGTGATCTTGAGACGTTGTCGTGCTTAGTTTACTCTTGACAATTGCTAGATTGGACAAATGCCTTTCACAACTGGCACTGGTTACAAGTATTATTGAGAAAATTTCAAAGCACATTGGAACTCAAAAATTTTGATCTGTTGTAAAGGAGTAACCACTCCATCCACTTATTTAAAGTGGTTCTTGTAGTGCATAAAGATAAAAGCGACGAATGAAGTTATCCTGCTTCGTTATTGTATAGCCTATGTAAATGTTTATTGAATAATTTACTCTTAACATGCCACCACAAACGCACTCCTCAGTTGTTTACTTCTGCGAACGCTTGGTATAGTGTATGAGATGCAAAACTTTATTTGCATAGCCAGCCAGCCAGCTACAGTGAATTTTAAATGCTGGTTGTCAATAAGACAGGAAAAAACACGTAATTATTTGATTCAATTTACCAGTTTATGTTTCATCTAATTATTTTGCAAAATTATAAACATTCATTATATCATTTTCACGAATTTCTACGTTAATTAATTAATTATTTCTTGCCATTAGGTGGTACCAGTGCACCACCCGTGAACTAAACATGCATCACACAAATTCAAACTTGTCTCAACGGCTCTCTCTTTCTCTAAGTGTACTGCTAGTCTGGTAAGCAAGCTCAGTCTTGCTTGAGATTCTGTGGTGTTCGCAGGTGATTCAAGGGACTAGTGCTTATAAGAATTGATAACTTGAAAAATATGTAGTAATGGATAAGAAGTATATAGAGACAAAGTCCTGCAACCCTTTTGATATGTAAGGGCACAAGAGCAGTAGAAAACAATTAAGGAAGGTGCTACCATGGATGATAGACAAACTACCATATGTGAATAGAGAACAAATGATTTGTTACAACTGTAGGAAGAAATTTAACATAATTGATTATGTTCCTGAGGAAAAACCAAGCACATCAGTTGATGAAGAAAGTGATATAGAATTGGGCACATGCAGGACTGAAACCGCTGTACAGACATTAAATGAAAGTCTGAGTAATGTTGGTGCATCACCTATCGAGAAGAAGAGAATGAAGGAAAAGCCATACTGCAGAAAGAAAGCTATTAAAATTGTGAAAGTTGTAAAAGAGAAGATATTTCACATTCCAGCTGAAGAACCTGTGCCTGACAACGACGGTTGTGTTGTCATACTGCAACAACTAAAAGAAAATTTTGAATAAAGCATTATGAAAAGTGAAACGGTTACAATTTTGACCCTCCTTTCTAAACACTGGAGTATCAAAAGAATAGAGCAAGAATTTCCTCTTGCAAGTAACAACATGATATGTAAAGCTAAGCAATTAGTAAAAGAACGAGGGATTTTTGTCAACACCAAATCCTAAACCAGGAAGGATCTTGAATCCAGATGTTGCTGAGACTGTGAAGAACTTTTATTGCAATTATGTCAGCAGAATTATGCTTGGCAAGAAAGACTGAGTGTTAGAATGGGTGGTATGAAAGAACACGCAGAAAAGAGGCTAATTTTAAACAACCTTGCAGAAGTGTATGTTCATTTCAAACAGTCATATCCTGGTGTGAAGATTGGCTTTTCAAAGTTTGCCTCTCTACGGCCTAAACATTGTGTTCTTGTTGGAGCAAGTGGTACACACACACACTATGTATTTGTTCTTTACATTAGAGTGTGAAATTATTAATGGATGGGTGTAAATTAACATGCTAAATGAAGACCACAGTATTAATTTGTCCACTTATAACCACTATCTGGCAAATATTATGTGCAATCCACCCAAAGTACAATGTTGGTTCCAACAATGTGGTGAATGTGCAGGATCTAACAATGTTAAGACAATATTGGAAAACGTACTAGAAGATAATGACATAGAAAATATTACCTTCAAACAGTGGATTACATCCCAAATATGCATACTGATTAAATTATGACTCTAAGACAATGGTTTTTCTAGGTGACAGACAATATCAAGAATGAGAACTTTGCTTATGCGTGTCAAAAAGAAATAATGGAAAATGGGAGGATGCTACACAGACGACATGAATAAGCAAGACCAATACCTGGAACTATAACATTTCATACTTTAATTCCATGAACAAGTAATGAATTAATAATAAAGAAGTTTTCAACAGACACAACCAGTGAATAATATCCCACAAGAAACAAATGTTGTCTTTGGAGGAAATAAAGGTTTTGTGACTTAAGTGTCTATAGTGATGCCTGGTGATTAGGCTGTGTCATGAGTGTAAATGTACCCTCACAGGAAGTTTTGATCAGTTTCCCACATCCCAAAGGGCCATGTGTATCCTCACCAGCCAGACATACTGAATATTCCAAGTGAATAAGTTCTCACTCAGGTCGATCCACGTACTGTAACTGGGCAAACTTACACATTAAAAGCTATGGACACTTAAAGTTGAGAAAAAGCACTGCATAGGAGAAGGCACTAACTACTAGTATTATTTATATTAAATTTGATAATATATTTTCCTGAGTGTTGTATAGAGCATTAAATTTCATTCTTCTATCTGGTAATTTCCATTATTAAATGCTAAGTTATTCCATTGAATGTGAAGTATGATTTTTTCATGACTTTTTTACTCCTGTTCCCAAAGCCATCCCAAAATGAAATTTATACCAAAGATAGAATGCATTTAATTGTTTAACATATATTTTTCCCAATAAAATTCAAGACACATTTTCTTCGATAATCCAGGTCAAAAGTCACAAATTATGACCTTGGAATAAAAATAACAGTATTTTAAAATCTATTCTATTTAAAAACTATTTTTAATGGAAATTATGTTCCTTTAGCTTTAAAACAAGACCAACATGAAGGTTCTACCACAATTGGAAGCTAATTAATGATTTATTTTGTAGAGCATGCTAGGGACCCTGTTTGCATCATGTTTGCAACCCTGCTGTATGAATATTGTGAATAGCTAAGGGCTAAAATTTTGTGCACGAGTACTACTTCACATAATTTTACTTCCTACCAAATTTCAAGTAAATCTGAGATGGTCGGGTTGGGAGCTGTGATGATTTGACATTGAATGACCCAGAATAAATCGTAAGAGGGAGATTAAAATATACCTAAGATTTTCATTATCTTCCATTTAACCCAACCTTCACCAGTAGATAATTATATTAAGGCATTGTGGATGACAGCCATTCTGGCGATGAAGAAAGAACACAATATACATAAGAATTCTGAACGGCATGGAAAAACTAGAACGAAATGCAGCAGCATGGAGAAATAACGTAAAAACCAAACAAATGATCTGAGGAAGAAATATAAAATACAGACACCATCACACTGGGACAACAAAAAATTCGTTATGTGAAGGAATTCTGCTATCTGTTATGTAGGATCACCGATGACGGAAGAAGCGAGAAAGATATTGAGAGCAGAGTATCATCCGCAAAAATGGCATTCTATCAAAAGAAAAAGAAAATTGGAAGCACTGTAAATGTGGTTTTATCACAGTATGAAGATCACATGAATGGAAAGATCCACCGACGAACTAATGTGACACAAACTCAATGGACATATTCTGAGAAACAAGTCTTCTGAAAAGGAACTGTTCCGCAAGTAAATATGAATGGAGAGAACTATCGAGGATGACCAAAGATGGAATATATGAAGAAAATTATGAGGGACGCTGAAATTAAGACTTAAGAAGGGTTAAAGAGATTTAAAATCACTGGAATCCAATATGGATACTCACCCCTTTCTACTATCAACGACTTAAATCTTAATATTAAGGATGGATACAGACCAGAATTAGTATTCGTTTTCCGTAAACACTCCACTTTCGCTTTCCGGCGAACGGCCGGTATACATCGGCTTCACCCAAACACCCATTCCGATGCAAAAAGACTGCCAAACCACGTCGTCCGCAAATTCAAGTTTCTCCATTAGGCTGGTGGAACATCAAGTAACGTAGACAGGCATTAGCACTTCCTTAGCAAAAACGTAATTCCTCATCTTTCCCTGAATAAATTTGTAAGGAAAATGGATCAAATCCCAAGCTACCACCAGCATGATTACCGTTGAAAGCAGGGGATGCACTCTCTTACGGGAACTCCGGTTAGTTGAGTCCGGTTGAAAGTAAACCGCAGGGACACTGTAAACCCAGAAGACCTGTAAACTGTACTGATACTATTTACACCAAAGATTATAATACACATTTACACACTCCCTGTGCAACCGTACCGTTTAACCATGCGTTAAACCGTGTGCAAACCAAATCAAACGTCACAAAAAAGTAAGAAACGCAAATCTACGGCTAAGAAAACATCAGCGAGAAAGAACTATGAAAATCAATAAAATGCATTGTGCTGCTACTACTGCCACCATGCAGTGAGTGAATACCGTGTGAATACGACATTTACTTCTCTACGACCCGTACGACATACGTGGGGAAAATTGGAAACACTTCATTTTTAGAGTTTAACCTCTGGAAAATCGAGTTTCAATTTTAATCGTGGAAAAAAAATTGTTGACGTTCCTTAAAAGCATGAACATGTATAGCACGTTCATTCAAGAAAGTGTCGCTCGTTTTCGATTTGTATGAGAGAATAATAACTAAGAAGTAATTAACGCCTGTTTTCAAAGGACAAATTAAAAGAAAACTTGCACAACGATCCAATCGGAAGGCAATCTAACCGGTGGTGCTACCTATTACAGATTAATTATGTATAAGTAGTCAATATTGCCGAAGTGTCTGATTAAGTATAAAGTAAACAACGCGTTAACCACTTATCAAATCATATTCAGCCTTACCATTAATCGCTTCGGTAGCCTTTTCCTGTCCAATGATCATGCTTCTTCAAGGAAAACTTATTTTCTATTTTCTTCATTCTGTAGCAAACAGTGCATTGTAATGGCGATTTTCTCAGTTTGTTCACGGGGAGCAATTGGTTACCAATGAAACACCTCCCTTGCGGTGGAATATGTAATCACATTTCGATTATAAGCTTGCCGCTTCAAGATCAAGCCAAATTCCCTCCACGTATGATTTTTCTAGCTTTTGTATCCATGGTATTTATCTTCAGAGCGAACTACACGTCATAATTAGCTCACTTGTTAGCGAACGTTTACGTAGCTCCCTTGATAGGCTCTGGAAATGCCGTGACTATTATATAAACGCAATTGTTGCCAAACCGGCCAATTTTTTTTATCGGGCATAACAGTCCTACTCGTAGAAGTGTATCTGAATGCTGAGACGAGGAGATATTGGTATTAGTCCAACCACAGCGGAAATGCATTGCTAAATGTTTATGCTTGGCTCATAGATAACATTTTAGTTGCTAATTTAATCATACTAGTTTATCCCAGTACCGAACAGCAATGAGGGAAGAGGAAGGAATTGATTGCCCTGACGAAATTCCCATAGACATTGACCTCTCCATTGTTAAGGAAGAGTGCCCCGATGAAATCCCCAATGACATTGACCTCTCCATTGTTAAGGAAGAGGTGTTAAGTATTGAAGACTTTACCGAGTTTCCTTGGCCGGAAACCATCGACCAAGATGCTGTAAATGTGAAGGCAGAAGAGGAAGGAAAAGAATCAGTAAGTTCGTCGTAAATTCAAATCGCCATACGTATTGTTTTTTTAGGCATTTAAACTCACTTTGAGACCTTAAATTCACAGTAAACACTGTCACGAATAAAACATGTTTTCATACATAGGGACTGTCCATAAATGACGTCCACACGACTGGGGGGGGGGAGGGGGGTTATGCTTCATTTGACATCTAAACTTCCACTGTATATTATACCTTATTTTTACTCAGACTGTGGAGGGGGGTAGAAGTTTTTTCATTTTTGTGACCAACTGTGACGGGGGGGGAAGGTGTCTAGTTTGGTCCAAAATTGTGACATCATTTATGGAGAGCCCCATAAATGTACAAATTGGTAATATGGGTGTCCCTTCTCATTTCAGAAAATCAAATTGCTCAAGTTTTCCCCATATTAACCCTCGTGCCTTATCCGCAAGCTGATTATGCTACATTGCCATTCTCAGATCTTGAAAACTTAATAATACATAGCTTTATTTTGATGTTGGTCGTCGTTGACATTGACATATCCTCCCTTCATCTGCTTTCACCTACTCAGTAAGCTCCTATCGTGCCACTCCATATATTTCCTCTACACGTGTAAATGGCATGCCCTGGCAATAGGAAGTTGCCCTAAATCCTCTACCTGTAATTTCTCACCCAAATTCTCTCATCATCTATTCTATTATCTCAGCCAAACATTTAAATGTTATCATTTACAGGTAATCGTTTATCCTTCCTGGCTTGTGCTATCCACAATATTCTATTATATCTAGCCGATGACATTCTTTATTCACAATTCAAGGTTATTTTGCCATAATATTAATGCTTAACATCACATGCACATTTCAAGTTTACTCGATGCTTCAGTCCTCTCGTCCCTGAATTGTCATAATAGTGTAGTTAACAAGCAGTAATGCAACATCAAACAAGGGCATCCATTAAACTTTACCTACTTCATAAACTCCTTAAAATTGAAGGAACATGCTTTAATCATCAAAAATTTCATGTGTGAGATTCATCTAATCATCCCATGTTCTTCGCATTCTATTAAACCTCTGAAATGGGATTGTGATCAATTTTACCAAGTCCTCTTGCTCCATCCTCATAGACTATCTTCCCTGCATGGATGTGTATTGAAAATTGCATTGTGTATAGCAGTGAATTGTTAAAATGCATGCGGGAATGCATAAACGATGGATGGGAAAATAGCCCCAGATATAATTCCGTGCCCACGTTCTCACAATTTCTGTACATCAAATTGTGCAATCAAGTGCCTCATGTAAAACGGCCTTTTAATTATGCAAACATAGGTTACAACAAAAATAAAGAATTTATTTCGATTCTTGGCTGTATTTCAGTGTCTGATAATGTATGGATAAAATAGTGTTGTGAATCCATATGCTAATGAAGATCAAATCCATAGCCAAATTCTAACTTCCTTTTGCATGAGCTTCACTGGCTTAGTATAGCCACAACAAGCTCGTTTCAGGCAATACTTGATCCAGTATGTGGCCTAGTGTACTAGCTGGCATATTGATCGAATCCATTATGACTGGTGCTGTCTAGAAGGATTCACGATTTCATTGAACTTATACTGTCAGGGATGCACTTTTCATTTATATATTAACTCATATACTTAAATATTCAATTAACCAGTGGATGATACCAGGCGACCAAAACAATAGTGGGGACATTTTTATTTATTGTTGATTTCTTAGCCTGAAAATTACTGATAGCCAAAAGGAAGAACATGATACTAATTTCAGATAGTGAAGATCCGAAAGTGGCTGTAAAAGTTAATGTGATTGGTCGACAGCTACTGGGAATTAGTAGCAAACTAGTACTGCATCAGTTACAAAATCAAGTAGCTTAGCCAGTACAATAGTGATTATGCTTGTTAGCCAGCATACTACATACCATAAGGTGGTATTCCCATTATTGCATACGGAGTTATTCTACTGAAAAACTATCTGAATATGATTCCTGATCAAACTTCCTAACCTCCTACAATCATTCCTCAATTCATTTACACAAAACTACCTACCTAACCTTCTGTATTCAACGATATGTTTTGCATGATGAGGGGTTGGTTCAGTAAATGAGGGGTACATATATCTGATGCATTTGTCCAGAACCAATGTAACCTCTAAGAGTAATTTTAATAAACTAATATATATTAGGGTGATATTTTAGCAAAATATGATGTGAAGAGAGAACTTTCAAGTATTAAATCCTTTCCCTATTTAGTTGAAAAGATTCTTGCAACAGTTAATAAGATAAGATTTAGCCTGAGAATATAATTTAAGAGGTCTTCTAAACCACAGAAAAACTTGCTCAAGAGGAGGGGAAATACAACAGGGGCTTATAATAATTATAATAACTGGAGATGGGCCACTCTGAAAATTGTCTTGGTAATTTTCGTAAATTACCGCGGTATTTTTTTGTTATTTACAGTGTCCCTTGTAAATTACCATAATCTTCTAGATAATTCACCTATGTTTGAGATAATTTTTCATTCAGATAAATTACCAACATGTTCTTTTAAGCCTAGTTCACATTTCCTACATGTTTAATAATAAATTGAGGCATAAAACTCATATTTTACTTAAATTATAAGATTTAAGCTTTAGAATATTCTTCTTAAAAATTTCTCATACCTCGACAAAAGCCAGATTGCGTGTTGCTCCCGTAGTTCTTTTTACAATTTATAACATTTCTAATACATAAATGATGTATAAGGTATGGTTTAAACATGGCTAATCCCTTCCTATTACTATTGGCTTTCTTATTTAACCATACATTTGCTGTTTATAACTTTAAACTAAAAAATACAGGAAAATTATGGTAATTTTTGAAAATTACCGTAATGTACCATGGTAATTTACCTCAGATGAAAATTACCCTAATTTTTCCATCTCTAACAATAACAGAGAATCCATATGGGCCTGTCGTGATGGTAAAATGTGTATAACCACCAAAACCCAGTTTTTAAAGCCTTGCCATTATGATGTTCTGCTATGCTATACTATCAAAGGGACCAATTCACAATGTAAATGTAGAACAGAGGATTGCAGAATGCTCATGCTCCAGAATGTGGTCTTAAACCCTAAAAGGTAGTAGTTACCATTTACTACATTCTGCTAAATAACTACATGTCTGCATATGATTCCTGATCAAAATCCATAACCTCCTGCAATCATTCCTGTAGGCTTAGTAAAAGATAATGCAGATGGACCTGTTTTGATACTAAATTGTATATAAATGGAATGGACAGTAATGGTCAACATGAAAATTGGACAACCAAATGCCAGCTTGAAAGCCATGCCATTATGCATAGTGATCTAAGGCATAATACAAGTTTTGAAAATGGTTAATTTTTGACTATATAGCCAATAGCAAACATTGGATGCTATCTTCATGACGTTCAAGAAAATAGTGATGACCTACTCTGGATTAAACAATACATACTAGCATGCAATAATAAGTATTGAGCAGATACTTGACCAAAACTTTCATTCCATTCTGATGTTTACTTGAAGTTTTCACAATGTCAGCATTCCGCCTCAGTGGGTTTTCTGGGAACTATGACTGCCAGTGAATTATAATTTTAATTTTCCTTTTGGTATCCTTTATTAGGTATTCATAAAACAAAAAATCATCGAGGGTAAATGCTCAACATATAGCTGCAATACAATCCTGCATGTCTCATAGCTTACACAAGTGAATCATTCATTCAGTTAATATAATTCTTATTGATATCGTGCCGTTTGAAAATGATCTTAATATTATATCAAAATCTTTTGTGATTTTAGTTGATTCAAATACAGCCCTAAGTCCAATGCATATTTACTGTGCTTAACTAAAGGTATCTTACTTCATAATAATACAACCCAACAACAAGTAGAGTTCAAAGCGTTACATCCTGACATAAAGGAGAGAAAAGAGTTTTCCGTAGTGTACTGAGATCTTATACTATTTGTTGTATTCCTGTGCATCTACCTTAGTTGAGAAAATACATCATGGACACCTCAACTGCACCATCTGGGACATCACAACTACTACTAGTAACTTAAAAGCTAGAAAAGGAATAATTTGGTGCAATCACAAGTTGGCAGCAAAAAATATCCCGGAATTCAAAAATACTGAATTAATTCAAGTTGTTATACTGATACAATTATACCCTGTCTAATCAACTAAGGAATGCTTAATGACACCTTGAATGGGTATGTTATGACCAAATTCCAAGAGATACATCATACATATTACAAAACATCAAATCCATAATCATCATTACTAATTGAGAATCACACCAGGCTCTGTTGTGGAAGAAATTCACCACTTACTCCTACAGCTTCCTCCTTAGGGTGTTTCTCATTTGCTTTTCTAACTCATACTGTTTAAGATCAGTTTTTTCCAAGAAATCCCGCTTATCTAAGAAGCCAGATTTTCCTTTATTATGAGATGTTATTTCTTCACTTATCCCTTCTTTGCTTTTATAACTTTCCCAATCCAGCTTAGACTTTTCCAAAGTTGACAATTTATTCTTTTTTCCCAGTTTGTCTAGAGCTGAACTTAAACTGCTCCCCCCAGAACGTACATTTGGTTTCATAATAACACGGCTTTTGTCAGACAGGCCCAATGCTGAACTTTTTGATACACAACCCACTGGCGTTCTGCTTTTGTTCTCATTGGCATCATTTGTTCCCAACTCTTCAATCACCTTATTTTCTTCATCCTTATTTTCCTCAGCCTTATTTTCTTCACTGCCATTACCTTCATCCAACTTAGGGGAAATTTTTCTCACCTTACAGGGAGCTTCTTCGGTAACTTCCTTGGAGACTGTAACTTTCTCTCCAGCAAACTCATAGACTTCCGTAATTCTTTTTTTCTCAAGCTTTATCTGGTTTGTTTCTGAGATACCATCTCCCCTTGAGCTAGTTCCATCACTGGACACATCTTTCAAGAAGTCACTCCAAAGAGATTCAGACTTTTGTTTAATGTTTTCATTGTTCTCTTCTTTCTTTTCGGGGGTGTCAGAAGAAGCTCCATCATTCACTTTTCCTCCTTGTTTGCCCTTCCTCTTTGTCTTTGGACCACTCTTTACTCCATCATCATCGCATGCATCTGAGTCTTCCTCATCTCCATCTGACTCAACTTCAGATGGGGGCTGACTACCACAATCAGAGGGAACATAATCTTCATCACCTGAGTCACTCCCTGATGAGCTCATGGCTTTCAAACTAGCACTGCCAAACTAATACCTCTCCCGTTAATGTATGAAAGTAATGATGCTGTTAAAAATGACACTGAATCTTCTCTCACTATAGGAGGTAGTTCAAGAGCTCCAGAGCTTCACGGTTCCCCGGCTGATAACCACCAGGAAACAGAGGAGAAAGAGGAGAGGGTCAACTAGGGTCAACAAAACGGAGACAAAGAAACACTGGTGCTCAATCTGCAACTGCAAGCAGGAGAGTCGACATGCCCTCGCCCTGCACAGAATCAAGTTTCACCCAAATGATGCACGCTACAGCTGTGCCTATTGTCCCCGAGTATTCTTCCACCACTCAAACCGCCGAAAGCACGAGTTGACTCATTTGGGTCAAGTGCCACGGATGCAGTGTACAATGTGCACTAAAACCTTTGCCCGCAAATGCGGCCTCGTGGCTCACATCCGTGCCGTCCACACAGGAGAGCGTCCGTACATCTGCCAGCACTGTGGTATGACTTTTGCAAGGGACTTCTGCTACCGTACGCACATGTACATCCACTTGGAGAACAAGCCTTATGAATGTGAGGAGTGTAACAAGGGGTTCCACAGCAAGTCGGACCTTGTAAGGCACCGGCGCCTTCACACTGGGGAAAAGCCGTACAGGTGTGACAAGTGCCCCAAGACGTTTCGTGTCAGAGGGCAACTCAACCAACACAGTGCTGTTCACAGTGGGGAGAAACCAGTGGCATGTGGTCTATGCTCAAAGACCTTCCGACGAGGAACCAATGTCGCACTGCACAGAGAGTGAGTGAATGGGTGACTTCTGGAAAGAGATAGATCATGATAAATAGTACTGGCATTGTAAAATAAACAGTAGTATATGTAAATTCCACCCTATTTTTAAACACTTTGACCATGGTTTCAGCATATAAAGCCATTATCAAGTTGACAAATATGTACATGGTGTTCTCACATATACACCCAGAATCAGGAGAGGGGATCATACAAAACAAAGAGGGTAAAAGGTTTAATCCTGTATAAAAAGTAACTGACTGTTTAAAGTATGGGAGGAATTAAAATAGGAAAAGAGAAAAGATGCAATAGGGTTGAAGGATAGGCATGCTTATCTTCAGGGTTGCAGAATAAAAGGTAGACTCAAGTTCTGGAAAGAGGAGTATTGGGCAAAAACACATCATTACAAATATTTGTTATCCTGGGCTATTAGTAATTCCTATTGCTCAAAGAAATCTAACTTATGCCCTTTGTCAATAGTGTAAAACAACTGCATCAAAATTCTGTGCCAAAGAGCCAAAAACTGTTAAGTCCAAAATATGCATTTTTTTAAGGTTTTGATTGATATATCATGTTTAATGTGATATTTTTTAATGGTAAAAAGCTGAAATGTCTACCATACATAATGCCTTCTCTAATTCACTTTGATATTCCAACTATGTTCATACATTACATACAATATATTTAAATAATGCAATCAAAACTTAAAATGTTCATCCTGTAAAGTTGTGATTTGGAAAGTTTCAGTGTATTCATTCAGTTTGAATGTATCAGTTTTTGGCTCTTTGCCACAGAATTACAAAATGATTAACATCACACAAATGCTTTACAGGAAATGATGCTTGGTCCTATTTTATAATGTCATATGATAGTGATGGAGTTTTGAGTGCATCACTGAAAAAAAAGCCATTTAGCCCTATTGTCTGTAAAATAATAAAAAATGTGTTAAAATCCTTGCTTCCAGTCACAAAGTAGAAGAGAAGAGTAAAATATCATCAATAATTCAGTAACCAATCAAACTTAATAAGGCGGGAAATCATGATATGAATTACAATATGCTCACCTGCTCTTATTTTTTAAGAAAATTAAAATGCAGCTGAGCATATTCAGGCTATGCCCCATTTTTCATGTACATTCATTTTACTTGAACATGCCCACTGCCAATTTTTAGGTACTTATGCATCTTTACCGGGAGCTTTAATGGAAGGTGGGGGATGGAAGTGGTCAATTTAGATTTCTTAGCTTGTCCCCTCTTCCACTCACCACCCAGAACTTTCCTTGCTGAGATGAAAGATGCATGAGTAGCTCAAAACTCAGAGGGCAGAGGGATTATTGACATATTGCATTCCTCCTAGAAAAAGGGACCAGCATCAATGGTCACGAAACACCGGGCAAATCTAGCTTACATGGTGATACCCTGATTATTAATTCTTTTATCAACATCTCAATTTGCACGTGTTAGGTAACCCTGTCAGTTACATTACAACTTTAATTCTTATCATTCATTCCAGGTGTCACATTGTCGAGGCCACCATGATGAAGAAACACAAGTGTGACATCTGCCATAGGGAGTTCTCCAGGCAGGGAAACCTCAAAGTACACATGAAACGACATTCTCCAGTTAAGACAGCCAAGTGCAGATACTGCAGTCTAGCCTTCAAGACAAATGGAGATTTGGCCAAGCATGAAAATTTGCATACACGAGAGAAAATTTATACCTGTGATATGTGTGGAAAACATTTTGTAAGAAAGGGAAGGCTGAGGATTCACATTCACACATTCCATCTAAAACCTCAGCACCCTAAAAGGTCCACAATATGCCTTGCATGTGGGATAGATTACAAATTTCCAAGCAGGCTCAAAATTCATCAGAAGAATAGAAAGTGCAGGGAGCGTTTAAGGAAAATGAAGATAAATGGAAAATCTGCTTAACACTTGAACTTGATTGTTGTCCCAAGGTTCTTTGTAAACATTGAATTGTTGTTCCAAGGTTCTTTGTAAGCATTTAATTGTTGTTCTAAGGTTCTTTGAAAGAAGATTCTTGAAAGTACGAGCTACATCACCATGCAAGGAAGTATTGTTTGTTACTTTTGTTACTCCAGGTGTAATCACTGGAAACAATCTTCCATGTTAAGAGTTACTATGCAAATATTGTTGTTCTTAATCCAACAACGTTAAGTTTTACCTAAATTATATATTTAATCCAAAGTATTTGGCACTTTAGAAGTGTATTTACCCTTAAGCATTTGGCAATTTAGAAATGTATTTATTTGGAAGTACTGTTCCATAATTTCAAATAATGATGTTTTATCTCTTATATGTACATGTTATACGAAAAGGGCACACAACATGATTAGGTGGTGATTTCATTCACTATGTGATACGTTTTTAATCTTCTTCTGTGCAGCCTATGTGTCAAGAAAAAATTCCGGGGAGTAAAATAAACATGAGTACAAAAAGTGTAGATGATTAAGTGAGGGGAATTGTAACTCTCGATGATTGACTCGTTCCTTTCTGAGCTTGAAAATTTAAGTTTTGGCACGCCATGTGCATGACCAATGAGATAGCACCAAAGAATTATCAATAGATAATATCAATCTGTTAGGATTTAGATCTTTCCATGCTTTTCTTCAAAGTTCTTTTTTTACTGTTAGATCAATAAGAATCATCACAAGTGACAATCAGTATCGAAGAGGTATTTGAAAGTGTGAGCCTGTTATATGAATGGTGGGCATATTGTGCACCTACAGTCTTCTTTATTTATCATTATGTTTTTGATGATGCAAGAATACAGTACGTTCAAGTTGGAGCTGAAGACTGGATATAATATAGTTCTCTTTCCCTCCTATTTTGTTTCATATTCTGGGTTGTGATATTTACTTAATTATTTTAAGAAAAAGAAAGATTTTATTTTAAGAGGGGAAATTTCATTTTTTAACATGGAATGTTGACATGTTGCATTCAAGCGCTTAGATTAAAAAAAAAAGGTGAATTGGGTAATTTTATAATTTCAAGCAAAATGGCTACATCCTTGTCATTTGCCTTTCCTTGGGATCCTATGAAAATTCATATCCCTCATAGTGTGAATGTTCATATGTTTCTATACACTTAACCTGAAAATATGCAGGCAATAAGAGAAAATACTAGTGAAAGACCGACAACTTCATGCTGTTCTGAAAACACTGCTCAATAAAGCCAAAAATTCAAGCACTAACTTCTTAATTTTCCACATTTTTATTGAAGGTAATGGAACCATGTTTCAAAGCTCACTGAGGGATAACCTTGTCCAATTTCAGCAAAAGGAGTTAGTGGACACACCAAACCAATACTGATCTACAGATGTTTCCTCTGTAATGCTAGACTTAGTCAGGGTTTCAGGTCTGTTTTTTCAAATTGCATTAAAATTCATAAAGCATATCATGAGGTGGTTGATGAAGCAGTCAATTAAAGAGTTTTCTGGAATAAATTTGAGAAGGTATCAATGTATGGCTTAGAATAGGGTCATTACACCAGAAATTAACCAATTTTAATGAACGTGGTTGCTGACCCTTTTTTAATATTTTGCACATAGATAGGTGTGTATATGTAGATTACAAATCAGTTCTCGTTACATTTTTAGAGCAAACCATATCCAAAATACGGGCATTATCGCACGTGCCGGCAGAGTAAAAATGCCACTTTTTGATGCTTGCGATTATTGCTACTATTTGCATGTTTTTTTAAGTTACAGCAACCATATTTATATTAATACTCTCTAAAAATATTGTTCTATAGAAATATGCAAGAGAAAATAAATTTAAAAAGATATTCAGGCATAAACGAGGGCATCAACTTTCCGCATAAAATGTTAGTTTTTTCACTTTTTGAAGGTCAATAATTCAAAATGGGGACCAGATATCAAAACAAATCTTTTTGGGATTAATACTCTCGGTACACATGTATTTGAAAAAAATATTTTGTATTGAGTCCCCTTTGTCTCCCCAAAACAAATCCAAAGTGGGTGGAAACTCAATATTTGACATTTTCAAGGTCACATATCTCAAAGGGGGGACCTAGTAAAAATGTGATATTCGTAGGGAACTAACATTTCATAAGAACCTACACTGACTTCAAACTTGGAGTTGATACTCAAAGCTGTTTAGGTTTGACAGCTTTTTGAAATTTGATGAAAATGGGGCTACATGTCATAGTTTGATCCATAGTTTCATACCACTATCTCAGTGTTTCAAAGAGAATTATGGCTAGTAACTCACAGGTTTGTGGATAAGTGTCTAATGGGCATTTACCATGGTGCTGATTTGTAGGCTAAGCTCATATGGTATAATGTGTGACCATCAAGTAGATGTAATCAGTTCGTTTGCCGATAACAAAAATTCGAAAAAGTTTCATGGAAATCTGAGAAAGTGGGTGACATGGCCTGAGTGAACTGATATGGAATGACCCTAGTCTCTTTCTGTTTGCACTCCATACGTATTTGCTAAAAATAGATGATGCATCATTATAATAAGTTTAATTCAATAATAAATCACAATTAGCAATAAAAAAGGAACATTGCAATCTTGGAAGATATATATATCCATATATTTATGGTGAGTGACATGTTCATACATACCTTTATGATGATTATGATTTTAAAAATGTTAAGATTAAAAAATACACTTTTAGTGATAAAGGCACTAGTAGTTAACCATGTTTTTTACCAAAAAATGATGCTAAGACTAAACATAAGAATTTTTTTAAGACTGCAAAAGACAATTTAAGGGCTCATGCTATTTTTTCCTGAAATTCTCATAGCCTTGTGGACCTAGCTGGAAAATATCTGGAGAATTGATCCACAAATGAGTGAGATAACATTTTTTGAGTAAAATAGTACACCTTGAGAGGCGAGCCTACTGAATGGAAGAAATTGAGAACTTGCTTGAAGTTTGAGAGGCTGTAACTAAAAAACTACTGGAGCTAAATAAATAAAATTTGGAGCTGTCACTTAAATTAGTTAAGGGATGATATGTACCAAGTTTCATCAAAATCCGAGTCGGTGGGTGTCATAGTGTGGTTGAACTGATGTGGAATGAGTCTGGCACTACAAATGTTGTTGAGTTCATAGCAGGACCTATGAGAAAATAAAAGGATAACAGAGAGCCAATGGAAAATAAAGAAATGACAATCTCAAGACAAAGGCCAGACATACAATACAATAAGTTAAAAATAACACATAAGTGACCTGGAACAGGTAGAAGATAGCTTATCAGGGCACAGATGTACATTCTTCTTACTGCAGTTTCCTTGATGTCAATACATATTTAGCAAGCTATCCTACATGCCTCTTCAGGTCAGAAGTGACACAAGACCGTAAGAAATTGCAAGATAGCCAAAAAATATATATCCCCTCATCATGACAAAAACTTTGAAGAAAAGAATATATATACATCATATTGAATGATATCAACATTTTTCGGATTGCGTCAACGTATTTTGTTTAGAAGCACAACAGTTTTTCCAAATATCCTGCTGGCATCATCAAGTGAAGGATGCCAAGAAGGCTTTCTTGCCACTCTGATATAGGCCTGGTTGGCTTGTTTTGGCACCCAGATCAGGGCACACCATAAAATTTAAAGGTGCCAAAATAATAGCTAAGGAAAATAGGTACTTCTCAAGAATAAAAAGAGTTGAAATCATGAAAATCCCTATGAATTTCAACAGAGAGGACGGATACCCCCTACACAGGGCATGGAAATGAATAACAAGTCTCCCGCGCAATCATAATGCAGCACCAAGATAGGCCGCACAACTGGCCGATCTGGGAATCAAAACAGCCCAACCAGGCAAAAATCCTTCCTGACATTCTTCACGAGAGGATGCCAGCATAATAAGTAGCTGGCGAAATTGTTGCGCTTCTAAATAACATATGCAGAACCAATCCGAAAAATTTTTATATTATCTCATTAACGCCGCAAAAACCGGCAAACGAACATACATCATATTTAGCCCTCATAACACCTCAACTTCATTTAAGGGCAGTATTTTGGAGAAAAATGTTTTCCAAAGGACAATAAGAGAAATTTTACAGGAAAAGGAGCACTGACAAAGAAAGGAAAGATGACAGGGACTAAAAAGACAACAGAAAGTTGTATAGCTTCAATACAGACAGATGAAACATTGTTTTTCTTTGAGGAAGGAGAATAAACACATATAAGCAGCTTTGGATGCATGGGTAATGAGATTAGCAGAAGGGTGGATCTGGGCTAATAGGGAAACTCAGATGGGAATTTAGAGGAGGAAAAGAAGTCATATAGGATGACAAAACGGGATAGGTCCACACATTTTATGTGTATAAGGCAAACTGAATGCTGATTAAGAGACTTGGTTTTCAAGGGCAAGATTGTTTGAAGAAGGAAATATTCAAATTACCACTAAAGAACAGATACTTCAAAATAAACAAACCGATATTTTACTGCAATATCGACTGAACCAAATTTACTATCACATTAAGGTTAAAAAAGTGGTTATTGCAATGGTATCTAGTTCATAGGTTTCTAAGCTATCTGAGAAAAGAAGTGAGGGAGGAAGGCGAACAATTACCCAATCTAGATTGGATGGGTACGTCAGGCGCACTCTCGTCCGAAATTTAAGGGCGCGCCCGATAGGGAGTTTAAAGCAAAATATGTGTCATTCCTCATGGCATTTGGAATAACACCAACAATCCGCACAGTGAATGCGCAAGAAATTGCTTCGTGTGATTTATAACCATGAGAGCAATCTAAGCTGCTATAAAACAACGGCAATATAGCATCATGGCATTATCGACCCGCGAGCTACGGCGTTGAATTTGGCGCCATATACGATCTTGCATAAGCACTAACATAGCACTAATAAATCTCTGTACATGCTGTGATATGATTCGAAAAACATAAAATATTCACGACTGACCCGGAAACTTTGATGCCTTCAAACGATTCTGATATATGATGGCGTTCCATAAATTTTTAAGCAAAAACCGGCCTCTTTGTTCAACCTTGACCTTTAAATACATTTTAATTTATCTCAGTTCTACACGTATACAAAGCCTGCCAAGCTCCTCCATGCTAATTCTGATTCAAGTATTACATTCAATTGATAAGAATAATGTTTGAAATCATACAGCTAGGACTTTGCATAATATAACTTCCTCACAGCCTCAGCTGAAACTTTCAGCATTTACAAAGTCACTTACGGGATGATCTTATAGCGAAAAACTTACCCAAGTGTTAAAAATTGTCAACAGCAGAGGCTGGCAAAGGTCCAGTATTGGAAGATGAATTCCAAACTTCCCATTCCCCAATGAATAGTAAAAGAAATATGTAACTGTCACGATACGAACTTAATCCCTCGTGCTCCCAAACGCCATTATTAAATGGCACAATTGATTGAACCAATTGAACTGCTCCCGTGTATATAATCTTTGGAACTGCTTCAGTAGTTCATGAATGAGTCGTTCGTAGAGTTGAGACTGAAAGGTGACAGTTAAATTAATTTCAAGAACCAGATTATACAGTTATATTGATTAATTTAGTCATGCCCTTTGGTGAAAGTAATATATATTCATTCGAGAATTCTAAAAATGGTAACGATAAGATGATTCTAAATATTGATTCATTGACATGGAAAAGGATCATTTGAATTGAATCATAGGTTCAGTCATGTATAACAAGACAAAATATAACGAACATTTATTAAAAGATACATTTAATTTTTCGTTGACTAAATTTGCTACCTAAGTGATCATAAGAATAATTAATTGACTAATATTAATGAAATACGTCTTAATCGTATGATTTCTAATTCAAACAGTTCAACTTCACGGCGTTCTTTGCAGACAGCGCTACGCGCTTAAAAAATTCTTTACTCAATTGTTCCTAAGTGATGTTTTGTGATGTTTGTGTAAATGTGAAGATGAAATCTGGGAACTGTCATATGCGGTTGATGTGATAGTATAATGTAAGTTGGACGGACCTCCATTATTTACTAATGCTAATTGTTTTTTGTAATATTCGGTCAAACGCATTTGCGTGTGAATGGGTGGAATATGTACGAGGACGTTATGTTTTTCAACTCCTGCTATATTTAGACAACTCCATAACTTAAAGAGGTACAATTGCTGACCTTTGATCAATATCCTAGTATTAGTTGTGTCGTAGTTGGTTTATTGTATGCGTAAATATTATATGTCATCGAATTGTTTCGACCATATCAATATCTCGGTGCTTTATTTTCCCCTTGGGATGGCTCGATGCAACCAACTTTTCATTGTCCATTTCAGGTACAGTTTTGTACATTGTCATTCACTGTTTTCCGTCGCAGATAACAATTTGAGGAGGTGACGAAGGAAAAATGCCGACTACTACGGAATCCGACATATCTGGTATGAATATCTTTTTGTATGGGCAGAGGTGTTTCATAGTTTTCACATTTAAAAAATATTTTTTTCATCCTTAATCTGACTGTGACATGTAGTGAATTTTCAAACTTAAAATAGTGAATGAAAATATATCTATGCATGAATGTTTTGGACACATTTTTACGTTCAGTAAATCTCGTCTACATACCCTGCAAGCCACCTCAAGGGTGTGTGGCAGGAGGGTCATCCTGACCGTCAATCGAATATTTTGAGTTAATGACTATCATACCTCTCGTTTAGAGTACCGCAGTGTTACAGACAGTGTTGGTAGTCAGAGTGATAGCTCTGCGAGCTGCGGTACTATTGGCAGTGTGAGACCCAAAATGGATGTGGTGTGCGTATTGGACGTTCACCAAGCTGAGCACCTCTTTGAGAGAAAGAAAGCCTTAGACGAAGTGAAGCATGCGTGTGCCCTTGTGAATGCTAATTGCCACCATATACAGGTGAGTTACTGGCCCTCGCTCAGCATGACTTTTCGTTATTTACCTTGAATTAAAGACGTAGTAATAGTGTTTTAATATGAAGAGCTCTCGGGTTTCCAACCTGTTATGGTGTTGTACTGCTGAACTTCATCCTTAAGACGATGGAAGACTATGCCATCGAAACGTCAGTGCAGTTCAACACCATAACCCGGTTGGAAACCCAAGAGCTCTTCATATTAAGCATTCGCCGGGAAAGACTAAGACCCTAAAATAGTGTTTTGCATAATGATTGCACTGCAGAGATTAAACACCTTACAAATATTCTCTGTAGCAAAATTGATGTTTGTGCAATTTGTGAAATGCCTTCTACTTTAACTGAAGAAAAACAAGTCAGTTGGATTGGTTTAGGCTAAGTCATTTTGAGCTTCAAAAATTATCATTAAATGGAAAATGTTCAGGCTATGTGAGCTTGAAATGTGTATAGTTGACATCTGTTAATTGTATCTTATCAAAGTTGGTTATGTACCTAGTTTTTATAAAGGTCCAATTATATACCAACATTTACCCCATACCCAAAAGATATTCTTGAGTCATTCAAGGTGACGAGAGAAGTAGAATTAAATATTTCACTGTGACATTTGAAAGAAGGTAAGTAGGATTATATTTTACCCCACAATTTATTTTGTTGTTTTTTTTCTGTGCCAGGTGCTTCATGTATCACTTATGCATTTTTTTAACCAGTCTCTTTTAGTCGTGGCGAAGTGATTGAGAGAAAACTTGGCAGAAAAATCTGACATACTTATAAGGCTGAGTCCCAGTTTTATCCCATGCCTAATTGTGCTTATTTCAATAGTTGAGTGATCTCCTTACAAGGAAATACTTCTGTACGCTTTGAGTACAATGATACCTTAATCAGTAACTGTATAGAAATGAATAAATGAAGATATTATATTCAAAATTGTACTCACGTAATGTATATAATGTCTTTCCGATAATGCTGTATGGTGTGCGCTCCAAAAAATCCACAAACTGGAGTCCAATTACACAGATAGATTTAAAGCAGTTTCAATGTGTGTAAGCTAGTGAAGACGACGAGCAGTAATGCAGGCAAACTTGCTGTTTCCTTTATGTATAAATGCCTTGGATGAAATTTTAGCACAGCTGCACTCAAAACAGACACGTAAAACGATAGAGTTTAGCATAAAGTGCCTACAATATATTACTGAGCTTGGACACGGACGAAACGAATAAACCAAGGTGCAAAATTTTGTTTGCTTCGGAGTAAGCTACCTCTTTAACTGTATGAAAAAAAATTTCGATTTCCTACTTTGTACAAAACAATTAAGGAAATATAATGCAAGGAACAGGTTTATGAACACGGAAGTAAATGGTGGGGATCAAGTATGACAGAGCGTGAAAAAGAAACAAAATAAAAATGTATTTCAGAAGCGTGCAATAATGATTTTATAAAACGAAGCACTAAGTTAGGAAGCTACAACATTGTAAAGACTGGACAAAAGTCGTGGGACTATTGTGAAGAGCGGAGGTGAAAAAAAATACCATTTGATACGTCGGCGAAACATTACGCCAAAAGGCGGCGGCCATTCCTAAGTAAGGTACGACACGCCACCTATCGGCGGCAGCTGCACTGAATGTGTTAAGCCTGGCAATGTGACCAGTAACAGACCATTTACACATGTGGGCAGGGTGAATGGCCTGTGTAAAATTGGTTCATTAGATTGATGCAATAAAATGTGTTCAAGAATTATATTTTTTGCGGAGCAGAGTAGGTACTCAAGGTGAATTTAAAGCATTCCTTAGTGTGGATCAGTTGTTACAAATTCAACCGCAGCCGCCAGCCCAGGTGGTGGTGGGGTTAAGTCCTCGCCTGCTAATCTGAGTGTTGCAGGTTCGAGTCCACCTGGGTCGGTTTCTCACAGGCCCAGGGTATGGTTGTTTCTGTCAAGTTTGGGTGGTTCGGCCCCTGAGAAACCTGATGACAAGCCACTGGCTTATCGGGATTGCAGGGGAATATAGACCACCAGAATCGTCCAAAGAGCAAAAAAGAAAAATACGATCCATTGTCTAGTCAGGTTGAAGGGATGGCAGTTTGTCATGTCAGAGACTGAGATTTCTATGTAATATTAGTCTTCGAAACTGCAGTTAAAAGTAGCTCGTTGTTCATGATGAGGAAAAAAGACAGTACAAATCCCACTATTTTTTATTGACGTCAACCGGTTTCGACATCTATAGCATCATTATCTAGACAAAACAGTTCTTGCCTTGATATTGATGCTATAGACGTTGAAACCGGTCAAGAGCAATAAAAAATAGTGGAATTTGTACTGTTTTTTCTCATCGTGAATTCTATCTATAATTTCCACGAAATATTGCCACAATCGATTAATTTGATTTCCTCATTGTTGCTAATTCCTTTAAACACTGGCCATAGATCTTTTACCCAGTGGGAAATTTACAAAAAATGTGCAAGAATCACTTGCCAGGAGAGCACTTGGGAGTTTCACCATTCACTTAACTATGCATTTTTGTTGCTCTAGAAATATTTAAGAATGTATGAATGCTACTTAATGATTTTATCATGTAATTTTCTTCTTACTTTTATAAATAACATACTAACTTATATTAATTTCAGTTTGAAAAGTTGGATTTTGGAGAGACCAATGTGCTGGACACATTTTATAATGCAGATGTTGCAGTGGTGGATTTGTCCATTCAATTGCAACAAAGTGCTCTTTTCTACCACCTCGGAGTGCGAGAAAGTTTTGGAATGAAGGAAAACATATTGCTTTATCATGATTACGACTCGGAAGCAACACTTCGTGTCAAGGTAAATTCCTATGATCCTCCTGGTCTTGTTGTAATATGGTGCTCATTATAAAATGAGCTAAAAAGAAGGATTGAGAAGGTAAGCTGGGTGGAAATGGAAATAACTGGGGAAGTAGTAGATGTGGTTGGTAGTTAAGAGAGGAACAGATGCTGATAGGAGAAATTAGCAGTAGGCCACAGAAATGGCTGGAGGACCAATTGAGGAAAGACAATATGCTGAAAAGTTTAAAAGGGAAACGTTGGTGTAACATGGGAGAGGGAGGAGAAAAATTTGAATCTTGAATAGCATGATTGGAAGCAAAAGATACCAAAAGTTTAAGAGAGAGTTGGTAGATGGATTGTGAAGAAAGCATTAGGCTCCTCAAGGTGTCTGATTGTGAGAAATCATAGGAAAAACTATCCATGCACTTGCCATTCCTTCGGTAAAACGCTTAGATTGCATTTTCATTGTTAAGAACAGTTTTTTCTGTGGTTTTGGAATGCTGGTGGTTTCTTTTTTTTACATGATATGGATTAAACTTTTCGCAAAGTCTGGCCTAGCATTCTCCCTGCAGATGTAGTGAATCAGTTCAAAAAAAAACTTCATCCTCCAATATTTCTTAAATACTTCAGTGACTGAGATGGGATGATATCTATTCTGGCAGCTTCCCTTTCCTTTATTTCTCATTGTGCTCTCGCTATTGTCTCTCCGGTATTCCCGGACTGAGGTTATCCTTCTTAATTATGCTTTCCTTCTCACTATCTTAACCTGCTGGAGTATTCTTTCTCTTATATGGATCCATCTCTATTCTCTTGCATATTTCCTCCTCTTGTCCTGTATCTCCTCTGATTCCATTAGTGTCCTGCCTTAAATGTTGGCATCGTTTTCCCACTCAGGCCACCCAATGACATTTTCACCTTAGCATGTAGCACATCATGCCGTAGTTCTACATACAACATTCATTATGTGGAGTAAAACACATTGTCACAAAATTGTGTAAGATACATGGTGATGCATATTTGGAAATTAATAAAGTCAGAAATACAATAATAATTTTTCCTTGCTAGAAACTTTTTCACTTCATTTTTAAATTGAAATACACTTGCTTTTTCTTTGCATAATTGTGGGAATTAATGTTCCTTGGCTATGGTTGTTTGATAAAGGCAACATGAGACAAAGTTGGTGGATGGAGAAAGTAATGACTTGGAGGATGATGTACTGAAAGCAATTTTGGAAGGTAGAATGTTAGGAAAGGGGAAGGAGAAAGACAGAAATTTAGGATGTTATAAAGAGAGGTAGGAAGTATTCTGGGCTGAAGAGAGATCACATGGAAAAATAATGCTAAAAGGGTAGTAGGAGAGTAACAATGATCATTGTAAAACCTACCCTAGGTGGTAGATCACCATATATACATGTACGTGGTACCTTACAAGAAGTTACAAGCGTCTATTATATGTGCCATATACAT
Organism: Pyrrhosoma nymphula; assembly: GCA_963573305.1. NCBI lineage: Eukaryota > Metazoa > Arthropoda > Insecta > Odonata > Coenagrionidae > Pyrrhosoma > Pyrrhosoma nymphula. The sequence goes on from OY754333.1 coordinate 52,298,103, forward strand.
ATAAGTGATGCCTTTTAGTCTTGCTGAGGGTAGGATTAAAAAACATGATTAGCTTTCAAAGTGGCTCTCTAAGAACAAACTCCTTATTTGTGAAATAAATTGTTATTGGAAAAATTTAACGGAACAGGTTTATCATGTTGAAATGAGAAAACATTTGTGCCTTTGTTCACAATTTATTTAAACTTGGTACTTGGCATGTTTCAACAATTTTTATCATTTGAGTGTGAGTGCTCCCTTCAAAATGGCATTAATTGTTGAAACATGTCATGTGATAAGTTTTAAAAAAGTTGGACAGTAGTGCATACAACTGTTTTCTTCATTTCAACATCCTTGTATAAAAAAATGTTACTATGATTTTGTGCTTGAAAATAAAATAATGCTTACCGATTTCAATATTAACATTTCAGCTTTCTTGTGGCTCATACACCTTCGTGTCCTACCGAGTGATGGAGTGTGGCACTTGTGTGAGTACTGTGCCGACCACAACCCTGAGGGGGGCTCCCCATGAAGAGGGGAGATCCACCAATCCAAATAAGCAGCATTTGACCCTGCGGCTCAAGAAATTACTCCAGGATGTGGAAGTACAATCAAAGTAAGGGCAGAAGGGTTGCAAATACTTTTCCATGCCATTGTCTTTTTGTTGCAAGGCAGTCTAAACAAATATCCGCCTTTGAGGCCAACCAAAACTGCCTCCTAAACTAACATTTTTCATATTTTTTTTTATTTTTCCATTTTCAATTATTTTGAAATAGAATTGTCATGTATTATTTTTTGTATTTATGAAACAAATTCTGTTACTTCTACAGTTTATTGCAAACGTATAACCAGTTTCTGCCGTTAAACCATCTTCAAGTAAAGTAGCAATTAGTGATAGGTAGAGATACGTGAAATTCGCGATATGCGATGTTGCGAAATAATGCGAAATGCTGCGAAATCGGTAAATAAAACGAAATTGCATCTTTCTCGCCAATTTTACGTGAATTAGCGAAAAAATCGCAATTGTTGAGTCCAAATCGATTTAAGTCTAGGCCTTCATTGTTTAACGCTGCTGAAGTTCATTTGCGGTATCTCATTATGATCCAAATGCCGATAACTTGCTTTTTTGTGCACATACCGCATTCGCGTAATATATATCGCGCACTGAACTATATTGTAATCCCCATCCCTTTCTTTAGGTTAAACAAAAGAAAAATTTACTCAAATTTTAATCATTCAAGTTCCACGCAAACAACACCTCAGACTCTAATTTTATAATCTCCCGCGATGCACTACTTTGTGAATATGTTAAAAGACCGGTTGTGGTGAGCTCCGCTTACCAGAATGGTGCCATACCTTAGAGCCTTCGGCGCTGCCATTCCCCCCTCGACGTGATGTCTCCACCGGAATTCACCGTTAATTTAACCACAGACTCTCTATTTGATTCCCTCAAATTCTCGTAAATATCTAGAATGACGCGCTTTCTCTCCTGAAGAATTAGATATTCTGAATCAATAATATGCTGAAAGAAATTTAACAAAATTAACACTGCCATGGAACAGACGAAATATAAGCTCACGTGCCCGGAACACGTCGATGCTGAGCAGTTTCCGGTGACTCACCGTAATGCAGTAGAATAACTAGTTGCAGGAAAACCGGCCCGTTTCACATGGATGCAGACGATCCACGCTCTGCACTATGCGCATGGACTACTAAAAATTAAATTACTTGGCTAAAGCACTTTAATTTTTAAAGGATATTTGTAATGCGGAGATGTCGTTCTCTTCATAAAAAACAATGAAGTGCACCAATCAAATATTTTGGCCGTAACGAGATGAAGAAGATGACCATTTCACCGTTCTCCTAGTTTTTCGAGTGTTTTTCTTCACTCTTTCGACCGTAGAAGCTAAACGTCTACATTTAAACACTTTTCAATGAATGCATTTTGTATTCAAATTAACCAAGAGCTAAGCAATATATTACACGATTCTATGGAGCTCCAGCAGAATTTCATACAAACGCTTCAAGTTCAGCATTCAACCTTTTTGCGCGGATAGTAATTTCCATAGGCAGTAATGGAAGCTTTCACATGAACGCGGACCATCCACACGCGGTGGAGTCATCCGCGTGGCACCTCCGCACTGCAGTCCAGCCGCACGCGTACGGGCCATAGAGACAGGTTGGTCCTTACACATGAACGTGGACGGCTTGTACGGACGAAGCAGGTTGTAGTTTGTTGTGAGAGCTCTATGAAAGGCCACTGCGAGTTGCTCTATGGATGGTGAAATAGACACTGTCTATCTCTCTGTCTAAGATCTCTGTTCCACTACGGGGGGTAAACCCAAAACCGCCTATGGTGGGCATTTTTCTTCTGCTCTTTCATAGCATGGTATGTACCAATTCCTTTGATTATACTACCTATTACGTTGCATGGCATCCTTCCAGCTTGGCAACCTCAACACAAATGGGATTACGTCCTACATGGACATGCGGACATATGTCGTCAGCGCCAATGTGAAAGGACGAGATGCGTACTGTGTATCGTGCGCGTCCATGTGAAACGGGCCTACCTAATGTAGCAATTTTGTAGACTTAAACACGGCCACTGGCTGGGAACGGAAGCGCTAGCAGTTGGGGGAAGGAACAGAGGAGGAGAGGGGGTGCTACTTATTAGTGAACGGATCGTCGTATATTCGGGGCTCCACTGTACTTCAATGCAAAAAAAATCATTTCCACACACCCCCAGTTCAAGTTTCGTTGTTTCCAATTGTGTATAGTTATGCGTGCTTCTTTCACTGCCTTTCTTGACCGATTGCGATTGGCAACACCTGTGATCAATACTAAACGATTTTGTTGCATTTACTTGCTACCTACCTTCCCTTGGCACCTTTTCTTGCTCATTCTGTAATATTAACACAACTTGAACTATTTCCTTCATTTGGTTTTATCAGAAATTTGGTACAATCAAACTTTTAATGAAATATGTTATGTAAAATGCTTAAAGAATATCCATTCACAAAACGTGTACCAAAAAATAATAAAACACCTAGAAATGTGCAAATACTTGTTAAATTATAATAACACCACCAAAATATTCTATAGCACCAAAGTCACATAGTTTTAAAATGAGATTTGGCAAAAAATAAAACCACTTTCACTGATCTCTAGTGATAGGTCAAATCCTGATACCGAAGCTCTTTTTTTATCGAATCTCAAATACCAAATCTTGCTTTCACTAAGTTATGAATACTCCTATTCATTGCAATGAAATATGAGGAGGTAGAAGATATGAAGAATTGAAGAGGGATCTAATAACGGGCCATCCTTAGGAAGGAAAGCGAGACAATGTCTATGAGGTTGGGATGCAGAATGGGGACTGTCCAAGAACCTACCAATCAGCTGGTAGAATACTTGAATGAAACCCTCCGTTCCGGTGGATTTTTAAAGTCTAGTTTTTGAACATGCATTGCTTCAGTAAAATTGTCATAACTTTTTTAAAAATTAAAATTTTTTTATAGAACTTTAAACGTAATATTCACAAATAATTTTAGTATTTCTTCTTTGTGTGATACTCCATGAAACATTTTCCTTTGTGGAGTGGAACACCCTAATAAGAGCACACATACCTCGTCTACTTCCTAATTTTGCTTGAAGCACACACTTTGCATCTTCTTGTGTGGTATTTTTTCTTCCCCTTACCCACGATAGGAACGAGATGATGTTTACTAAGGTCTCTCGAGAGGCGATGTGGGTGATCCCTTGACAAAACACGCTGCGTCAGCTTATCATCGCCGTCATCCTCCGAAGATGACTCATCTGGCTCCTCTGTACTCGCTGCCCACTCTTTTGCGGTCTGGAGCAGAAAACCTTTGAATCAAATGCTATTTGATTCATTTAGGGTTTTAAAAACTCTAAAAGCATTAAAAAGAGCACAGTTTATAAGCCACAGCACTACTTTCTTTGACCATTTCATTGTTTATCTCGTGATTGTATAATACAATAAATACATATCTGCCCTGTGTACACCTTTCATGAACTTATTGTATTTCAAAATGCAGACAGGTTTTTTGATTGGCAGTCCTGTGATCCTATCTGTCAGTTGTGTATTACCCATCCTTGGGCTGTGAATATGTAGTACTAATCATCCACACCTCCCTTTTGTCTTTCCAAATCACCAGAAGCACTTCAGCTTTACGAGCAAACGTGCACTGTCCCTTTTTCAATTTTTTCGCCTCACTCTTCAATGTGGCAGGAAGTCCTCTATTTGGCCTGATGGTTCCACAAACTCTTACTTTATTTTCAAAGAGCAGTTCAGCTATTTTTACGCTGTTATAATAATTATCTAGATAGACATGATGCCAAAGATTTAGATGAGGCTGCAGAAGCGAAAGGATGTTTTTTTCTAATTTTTTTTTACCTCGGCCGAATATATTTCTAAATTACTAATGTAGCCAGAATCACTTTCACAAACCATACAAACTAGTAACCCATACTTTATGATTTTGGCTGGATTATAGGTCTTGATTTTTAATCTTCCTCTCCACGGAATCATCGCTTCATCAAGTGATAGCTCCTGCTTTGATTCATACTTTTTGAAATTTTTCTATGAAGTATTCCAGTATGGGTCTTATTTTATATAGCCAACGCACCCAATTTATTTTATCGCACCCAAAATTTCCTCATTATCACTGAAATGCCATGCTTTCCAAATCTGTTCAAATCTATTTCTCATCAGTAATACTCCAAATATATATGTTGCAATAAAAGGATCAGTGCTCCAATACTCCTTCAGTGAATCTTTTCTCACTTGCCCCATGAGAATCAAAATCGCGAAGAATTTTTTTCATTTCAGAAATGGTTATGTCTGACCACTTCCCTGTTTTTAGTGATTGTTTGTATTTATGTTGGTTTTGATAGTAATACAGATTGGATTGAATGCACATCACTTCGAAAAAGTCATCGGCAACAAACAGTTAGACTACATCAAGGATACTGGAAGAATTGTCTGGTACACGTTTTACTCCAGGTTGGCCCAAAAATTGCTCTAAATCCCTCTCAGAATCTATTTTTTCCCATGTAGTAGAGATTCCTGGTGAATTATTGTCTTCGTTGGCACTCATATCGGAGTCACTTTCACTTATGAAGAGAGGAGTGGATTTTCTATTTCTGACCTTCACTACAATATCGGAATCACTTCCGCTCTCGTTGCTCTCTTCATCATACTCTAATGGCACATCTGACAAATCATCGGCGCACAGATCTAATAAAATGTCTTTCTTGTGCAAAACACTCTCTTTCCTATGTGATGCCATTATATGGAATATTCCTTTGGTTTTATTTTGAAAAATACGGATTGAGTCATCTCTCTCGCAAGACAAACCCAACACCAAAATCACAATTCATTGGGACTCAAGGAAACGAACTGTTCAAGACACATTGGGAGATGGAACTAACCAGAGTCATAAAAGAACTACGGATGATTCATTATTGCCCCCCTCATTCTTTTCATAATGAATGTTTACGTTGGAGCAGAGCTGAGAGCATTCCATTATCCGGGAGAGGAACTTGAAGGCGAGGCAGATATGGCCCTCGAGGCGATACAGATAAGGTTCCTTGCCGACGCGACAGCTCGGCTTGGGCCATGTGGATATTCCCATTCATTCCCATTCAAGTATTCTACCAGCTGATTAGTAGGTTCTTAGACAGTCCCCATTCTGCATCCCAATTTCATACACATTGTCTCGCTTTTCCTCCTAAGGATGTCCCACAATTAGATCCCTCTTCAATTCTTCATATCTTCTACCTCCTCTTATTTCGTCCAGAATTCCTATCCTCTTCCTTCCTCTTCCACACTTCCCTAGTGTTCTACCCTCTATCACTCTCTTCAACATGCCCTCTCCTCTCAAAACATCCTCCATCCGTTTCTTCTGCCTTCTCTGCACCTCTGCCACAAGCTTCCTCTCCAACCATATCTAATACCTCTTCGTTCCTCTTCCTCGCCACCCAGCTCACCTTCTCCATCCATCTCCAAACCCAAATCCCAAACGCCTCAAGTCTACGCACATCCTCCCTACACAATGACCAAGTTTCCGACCGATATAGCGCCACGCTCCTTATCCGAGTTTTCACCAGCCTTTTCTTTACATCTCTCTTCAGACCCCCCCTCATCAATTCCCTTCTCTTAGAAAATACTTCTTTAGCCACGGCAATTCTGCATCTGATGTCCCTACGACTAAACCTATTCTCCTCTAAAATACTACCCAGATACATAAACTGCTCGACCTGCTCTATCCTCTGCCCTCCCACCCTTATATTCAGCCCAGCCTTCTTACTTTTAGAAAATCTCATCACTTTTGTTTTCTTGTGGTTGATCTTCATCCCATACTTTATGCACTGCACCTCTAACGCATTCACCATTGACTGTAATCCCTTGGCCGACTGACTATCTAATGCTTGATCATCTGCAAATCTCACTGATTTTATCAGCTTACCTCCTACCTTTATTCCTACCTCCTCCTCCCCCCATGCCTCCATTACCATTTCTTCTGAATACACGTTAAAAAGCCACGGCGATAGTAGGCATCCCTGCCACACTCCCCGTCCTATTGTGGCCCATCCCGATTCTCCATCGGCTACCCTAACCTGCACCGTCTGTTTCATATACAAATTCCGAATCAGATGCTTGTCCCTCCAATCAACCCCTAATTTCTTCAACACACCCATTAATTTCGTCCAGTCCTCCTGATCAAACACCTTCTCGAAATCTACGAAGCCTGCAAAAACATCTTGCCCATACTCTAGGTTTTTTTCTATTAGCGTCCTCATCACCGCTATAGCATCTCGCGTTCCCATCCCTCTCCTAAACCCGAACTGGTCGTCACCCAGGTATTCATTTGCCTTCTTCTCTAGCCTTCTGTTTAGAATTCTCAGAACTACTTTGGCCGTGTGGGATATTAAGCTTATTGTCCTATAGTCTTCGGTCGTTTTTGCCTTACTCTTCTTCGGTATAGGAATTATGTAGTACAGTCTTCGTGAAGTCTTCCGGCCACACTCCATCCTCATAGATCCTACGAATAAGTGCAAAAAGCTTTCCCCTTCTGTTCTTCCCCATGCTCTTTAAAACTCTGCAGGTATGTCATCTATTCCCACCGCCTTATTCCTTTTCATGTCTCGTAGAGCTCTTTCAATTTTGCTATCTAGGATACTTGGTCCAATGCCATCTCTATCGATATTGTCTTCCCTTTCTATATCTAACCTATTGGGCCTTATTTCTTTATCATACAGCTCTTCAACATACTCCTTCCACCTTTCCTGGATCTCTTTCGGTTCTACAATCACCTTTCCCGTCTTTTCTGTTATCGCTGTAATTCCCCTTCCCTTATTACCACCCGTCAGTTCCTTCACTTTCTTATATAATGCATCTGATCTTCCCTCTTTTTGGTATTTCTCTAACGAGTCGATCTGTTCTCTCCACCACGCCTCTCTTGCTTTCTTTGTTTCTCTTCTAAGCCTGCTATTTAATTCTCGGTATTTTCTCTTACCTAGCTCTGAGTTTACGCTCTTCCATTTCTTTCTCTCCTGCATCTCCATTATCATCTCCTTCATGATCCACGGTTTTCTAATTTTAGTTGCACTGACTACACCTACCGTTGCTTTCGCCGCTTCTACAATCCCATTTTTCAAACTTCCCCATTCTTCTTCCACTGTTCTAACTCCATGATCCTCACCCACTATCTCATCAACCTTCTCACGATACTTCTTCTTCATTGCCCCAGTTAATGCCTCCGTATTCCACTTTCGTACCCTTCTTCCCATTCTTATCTTTTTCAGTTTTACCTGACATTTCATGACTAATATGTTGTGGTCTGTGTTTGCATCAGCTCCTGTGTAAGTATGTGAGTTTTTAACACTATTCCTGTATCTGTGACAAACCATTATATAATCTATCTGGAGCCTATCTGTGTCTCCCGGCTTCTTCCAAGTGTACCTACATTCAGGATGATGTCTGAACCATGTATTTGTAATCACTAGGTTATTTCTACGGCAAAACTCCACAGCTTTCTCGCTCCAGTTGTTTCTCATTCCTAGCCTGTAATCGCCCACCTCCCGCCCATCTCTTCCTTCACCCACCACCGTGTTCCAATCCCCCATTACTACTAAGTGCTTACTCCTAGGTATCCTACCAATTATTTCCTCTAGCTGTTCGTGTACACAATCTACCTCCTCTTTATGATTAGAGGTAGGCATATAAACCTGGGTTATAACTAAATTCGTTGGATCTGCCTTTAGTTCCATCACTACTATCCTATCACTCACCTGTTCTGCATACACTACTTTTCTCCCCAATTTCCTATTCATTACGAATGCAACCCCGCGCTGACTTTTATTCCCTCAACTATATACTACTCTATAGCCATCGCTCCAGTAGTCCCCGTTATCCTTCCATCTTACTTCACCCAGACCCATGATGCCTACACCCACCCTCTCCATTTCTTGCTTTATATTCTCTAGCTTCCCTGCCCTCAGCATAGTCCTATCATTCCATGTTCCTATTCTGATGGTTTCGTTCCTCTTCTTTATCTTCTTTTTCTCTGCTGCTGAATTTTCTGAGTAAGGATTTCGTGTGATGACAACCGCAGGGGCCTTGCTCCCACCGCTGCCGGGCATGACACCTGGCCCACTGGGCCGAGTCCCGTAGTTGCCAGGATTCATTATCATTTGAGAACTATCCATAATTTCAAGGTTTTTGTTTTAATTGAGATGGTATTCCGTGGCCTTACTCAATAGTGTTTTTTACGTGACACCATCACTTCAGAGGCCGCCCCACTGGGGTCAGACGCCTTCTGCAGCCGCCTCACTGAGGTACAGATGCTGCGTGGACTACCATTCATCACTCTCCTGACCTTCGACCAATCTGGCATGGGTGACCCCACCAGGAGCATTGCTCCTGCCAGTTCAGCTCTAGGGGTCATCGGAGTACGCAAGCCCTTCCACCGTGATAAGGTTGAAGTCCAAGGGAAGAGCCATGTGGATAAACACTAGAGAAATAATGAGGCAAGGAGTTGGGGTACCCACGAGTAAGAGATGAAAGAAATATTACTTCCGAAATGAAGAGGGGCGACGAATAAGTTTCAAGCTGTTGAAATTGAGAGTGCGTGTCATTACAGAAAACCGATGTGGGATTTAATACAGTTGAATGGCTAATATCGTCATAGTTACATAACAAATCAAAAATTATGTTGCATCTATTCTTATTTATTAACAAAAGGCAAATGAAAAATTACCACGAAAAACGTAAATAATGTTAATTAAAAGTTTTAAATGATGCTCCTAAATGAGAATTCTCGTCATCCGTCCGCAATGGTTGGGATTTAAATGACGAGAATTCTCACCATCGGTACGCAATGTGTTAAGAATGCCAAAGAAAGCTCAGTGAACACAAGTAACTTGTTAAGTTTTGCTAATGAAATGGAGTACTCTTAATCTGTCAGGATCTAATCTGTTTCTGTTATTATGTATGAACCAAATTGCTGGGAGTACTGAAGACTCTCCATAAAATTACCCATGTTGGTGCAGTCCAAAAGTGTTTGCGTAGAAGGAATTTAAAAACCTTTCTGTGATTATTTTTGTGTTCAAATTTTAGGCTTTTACTGCTTCGCAGGCTGGAACTGCTTCCATAGTGCATTACTGTCTTTAGAGATCCCATAATGGAAAATATTTCCACAAGAGATGAAATTCTCAACTTTATCAATGGTATTTTTCTGTGAAAACCCTAAACCTAAACACCTAATTTCACTATTGAGTGATTCCATGCAAATGGCCTTACACGAGGACTCGTGGCCCATTGGGTATCGATTCTTTTGATTTTTGGCTCAAAGAATACAGTATTAGCTCTTAATATTCATAAATTTAAATGATAGGACAATTTGAATACATATCTGAATTTAGCACAAAATGGCGTGGGGCATGTTTAAAACCGTGACTCCAATAAATGTAAATCTAGTGGCTGGGTTTCAAATGTATTGACGTAATAAGGAGACAATGATCTCACTTATCTTTTAACATTTGGTCACAGATTCATCTATTCCTCTCTCTTAGCACAGTTTAATTGTGCCCACATTTAAAAGATTTAATCCATGTTTAGAACCAGATATGTAACTCCTTTATTAGTGCTTAGAAAGGATCAGACTTAATTTAACTGAACAGTCATGATGTAGGACTCAGCTAATAATGCATGGTCTTATGTTTGCGGTGCAAAACCACAGCACGAGGTAGCAATAGAAACTGTTAGATGAAATTATACACCAAGATGGTGAAATTTGTACTGAAAAAATTATTTGACTTGACCAGGATCCCAGTCAAGTCAAATGATATTTTCGTTGTAAATTTCACCGTTTTGGTGTATAACTTCGCACCCATACGGGTGACTGCATACCGCATCACTTGTGCAACCGCAATGATTGAAAACTTGTTAGATGAAAACTTTGCGTGAAAAAAGCTATGTTTGACAAGGCGTTACAGGATAGGTGTATTTTTTTCTGCAGCTCAAAACTTCCTTTTTTTAAAGCTTGATAGAAAAATGTTCGGCCTTTCAGTCAAATACACAATAAAAATGGCAGGCATAATGGTTTTCAGTGTGGGTGTCGGGTTTGGAAATTACGCATTGGGAGATTAGGAGGGTGGTGTGCTCATGCACCATTTGCCGAATTTTAAATTAAACTTTCTGTGATTACATCTACATCTACATACTACCCCGCAAGCCGCCTCAATAGGCGTGTGGCGGGGGGTGTTAGGACACCAGCCGTTTACGTATAAAAAGGAAACGCTCTATGAAATTACACCTTGCATTTATTAAAGTCCCTTATTGTTCGGGGGAAAAACGAATTCCCATACCTATCCGTTCGGCAAAATATCTCTCTTAATTTATCGTTTCTGTCGGACCTGGAAATATAGTGGGGTTCTAATATGATGTTCTCCGTGTCGCTCTGAAAGATATCTATTCTCAATTGCTCAAGTAATCTAAGCCTAGCGCGCAGCCTCCGAGTCTCTAGCGGCTCCCAGCCTAATTCGTTTAACATCTGCGTAACGCTGTCTGTACGCCCGTAGCAGTTTTTGACGAATCGCGCAGCTTTCCTTTGTATTTTATTAAGTTCCCGAATTAATTCTTTCTGCACCGGATCCCATATGCTCGCTGCATATTCAAGGTGTGGCCGGACGAGTGCGAAATAGCACCTCTCTTTTACTTTTTCATCTGAAAATCTTCCCACAATACGCTTGACGAATCCTAGCTTCTTCAGAGCTCTGCCACAAATATTTCTTATATGTGTTCCCCACGATAGGTTTGAGGTTATCGTAACTCCCAGATACTTAACTTCATCTGTCGCCTTGATCTTAACGCCATCCACAGCATATACACGGGGATAGTTGGACGACCTCCGCAAGAAATGTACCGCCGTGCATTTGCTCAGATTAAGTTCGAGTCCCCACTCTTGGCTCCACACATGAACGTTGTTTAAATCCGATGATAGAATTTCAAAGTCAGAGTGATCATTAATTTTGCGATAGATGACAGCGTCGTCAGCAAATAAACGTATTTTACTGCTAATTCGAGAGCATAGATCATTTATGTATATAATGAACAAAAGGGGGCCGATTACGCTTCCTTGTGGGACACCTGATGTCACTTTAACTGCATCAGAGCTAATTCCGTCAAGAACTACTTTTTGCTTACGATCACTCAGAAAGTCGCGTATCCAGTTTACTACTGTTTCGTTTAGGCCGCATGACTGTAATTTGTATAAAAGTTTGTTGTGAGGTACCGTGTCGAAAGCTTTCTTAAAATCTAGGAATAATGCGTCCACTTGTGTTTTCGATTCACCAGATTTGAGAACGTCATGAAGAAAGAGCGCGAGCTGTGTTTCACATGATCTACCTTTCCGAAAGCCGTGCTGACAGCCATGAAGGAAGTTACGACTGTCCAGGAACGTCATGATATTGCTAACGACGATATGTTCGAGTATCTTGCCTATAATAGACGTTAATGAAATTGGTCGATAGTTCCCTGGGTCATGTCTGTTTCCCTTTTTGAATATCGGTGTAACGTTTGCAATTTTCCAGTCTATTGGTATCTTTCCTTCAGACAATGACTTCTTGAATATTATGTCTAAGAACGGTGCGATCTGTGGCGCTAATTCCTTGAGGACACGCGCGGGTATTCCCTCCGGACCCGGAGATTTACTATTTTTGATCGACTGTAGCTGTTTAGTTATCCCATCACATTGAATAGTGATTTCTTTCATCGGTTCCTCAGTGAATGAAATGTCGAAATAACATGGAGTATCGTCTGTAGTGTATACACTTTCGAAGTGGGAATTTAACGTGTTAGCTTTGTCAATATTATCGGTGACAAGTTTGCCATCTTTATCAAATAACGAATCTACGGTTGAAGATTTTCCCTGAAGCTCTCTCGCATATGACCAAAAAGATTTTGGATTTTCTTCAAGTAATTCACCAAGTACTTTTTTCTTGAAATTTCGCAATGCAGTACGCATTGATTTCTTGGTTTTTGAGCGTTGTGCAGCGTAACTTTCTTTTGCTTCAAGTTCCTTCGATTTGTCACCTAACGTAATGGACTTTTTGAATAAGTTGTACAGTTTTCTCTGTCTCTTAAGGTCCCTCCTAACATCATTGTTATACCAGCGAGGTTCTTTACTATCACATTTCAATTTTCGCGGAATATATTCGTTGATTCCCTGGCGTAGAATTTCTAAGAAATATTTCCATGATGCATCAGTGCTTTTGTCCTCTGTTTTAGCTACGAAGTCAGTGTACGAATCATTAAGCATCTCGCCAAATTTTATGAAGTTGCATTTATCAAATAAATAAATATTGCGTTTCGGTTTTACAGCTGACTCTACTTCAAGTTTTAAGGCTGCAAAAATTACTCTGTGATCACTTATGCCATCAATAATATCGAGTTGTTTTATCAACCTAGGATGGCTTACTGGATTGGCTTATGGATTATTAATAACCATAAAATGTATGTATTTATGATGCAATGAATTTTCATGCAAATTATCAACACTTTAGTAGTAGAATGAAGTTGAGATTCTAAAATTCCTAGGTGATATTTTACAGCGAATCGCAGTTTACTGCGACGTAGCACATATTCCATCTGGACAACCAGGTTTCGAATCCTGACCACATCACTAGTAGCAATGTATGTACCGGAAAATGGCATAATGGTTGAGAGCAGTTGTACGATTGCAATGACCTGTGGAAGTAACTAAGCTTGTTTTATAATCAGTGACCTTCCACTAAGTTAAGGCTTTAGCATTTGATCTACATAATTATTTTTTGCCATCCAAATTCACAATGTATCCTAAATCATTGAAAAAAATTTTGGACGATAAATGAATGGTTTCATGGCTTATGTTCATAGCCAGCCTTCCCTGGCTTCCCACCAGGTGAAGTTCTCCATTTCTCCAGAGGTTTCAGCGTGAAGTAGTCTTTCCATGACATGAAAAAGTGCTTCATCTGACAAAGTTGAAGTACACTGAAGGCACTGACCCAGAGATATCCATGTGGTTAAAATTCCACCCCTTTAATCTGTTGACTTTTGTCTCATTGGTTTGGGCTTCCCTCCTTGGAACATAATTTTAAGAATGATTTATAATAAAATACTATAAATATCATTACATCAAATTTTAGCCAGAATCCCTACAATGAATAAATACTCTCCATGTACCCTGAGTACCTGTTTCAATTTGAAAATCCCTTCAAAACACCATGGATGACAGGTTTTTTGGTCATTTTTTTGCATTAAAATTCAGCATCCAGTGGAGTTTTGTGAATTACTAGAGATAACTGAATTAATGATGATAAATTATACCTTTGCCCCCCCCCCCCCCCTCCCTCACCCCTGGCTCTTCAGCTGGGGGAGGTGGTATAGCTCCGTTGAATGATCGGTGCTTTGATATGATATGTACAAAGAAAAAGGAAAATCAGTGAGTTTGGTAGTGAGCGCAACAGCTCTCCTTGAAGTCATGAAAAGGAATTACCACTTTCTTTCGCACCCCCTTCAAGCTGCAATTTACCAAATTAGGACATGCCCAGGCAGAAAATGGTTTTCTGCACCAATGGACTTAGCCCAACATGGTTTTTCACTTTTCATTTGAGTTATTACCAATTATTGCCAGTCAAAAGCCTTATGAGCATGATGGGTTTTCAATGTGATAATGAACCAACTCCCTAGATTTATGTGAATGAGGGAAAGAGTTGCTGGAAAATTTTGGGTAAATTAGCCAAGAAATTTTTGTAAATCTTGAATTTTCTTGAATCTTAATACATGATGCAATCCAAAATTATTTTAACAGGATTTTTTTTAGATGCTTATCATCTGTTAAGCAATGATTTTCAATTTAACCCTGTGGAATTGATACATCACTCAGCTATTGCTGCTTAGTATTTTCCTCACTGTGTTTTACCCATTATGGCTTTGATAGTTACTTTCATCTAGGGGTGGCGTGAGTGCCCAGGGGCCCGGGCCGCTGCATGTCCAGAGGGGCCCGGTTTTTGTGACCCGCCCTCTCCCCTTCTGAAAAAACGTGTTCGTTAAAAATGTGTTTAACTACAATTTCATAGGTATTTATGTACAGTATAACAAAATTGTACTTTCACTCAGAGATGTTTGGTCTGCTGGCTGTTCAAGTTCGGGGCCCGCCCCACCGGGCCCTTCGGACCCAAGCCTGAAACCTAGTGCGGGGCCCGGGCGGGAATCCCCACCTTCCCGCCCTGGCCATGCCACCCCTGCTTTCATCATATTGGTTACCCTGGTATTGATAATGACAGTTTCTGTTTAAACCTTAGTTGGTAATAAAAGAGTGTGAAAATACAAATTCATTGACTGTTTTCATCTTAATTCTTCTTCATTCAATCTTAATTTTCCATAGTAGAAGTCAAAACACTTGTAATTTTCTCTTATTTTGTCTTCAAGAAAATATGTATAAAATTACTATGTAGTGGTTGGATGTCAGTTGTGAATACTAATAAGTAATAACTTCTACAAGTTGAAGTCTGATACCATTTAGTTTTTTTTTTTTTTTAGTCTTTGTTTCTTAAAAGAAAAATTATATTTTTCCCTACTTTTCTTATGTAATTCCACCCGTTTATTATAGTATTTAATTCCACAATTTTATTTCCAAGGGCACACATGAAGGAGAAATTCTTGTCTGATCTGCGCAAGGCGAGGGAAACTTATTCAGGGGAGGAATTGGCTAATGCCTTGCACAATATGAGGAAGAGGCTGGATGATCCAAATGTGCTGTCTGGCGATGTGGTGCTGAATGTCTTAATATCATTTAGGGAGATTCAGGTAAGTTGATAAACCTCTGGTTATCTGCATCTACCTGCTACCTTACGAGTCACCATGACGGTGATGCTCTGTTATTCTTCTCCAGTCACTCGTGTGAGAATTTTAGTCTAGTCACTTACATGACCTCCGTGAGCCAACTTTCGAAATAAAAATAATTAAACCATGCCTAAACAGAATTTTTCCATGTATATTTACTAAAGAAGATGAAACTTTTGGCATTTCAATAGCAATTGTATAGGCTTGAGCATTAATTGCAGGTGTATATCTCAAATTTAATGGTATTTGGCCGTAAAAAATCATTGTAAGACAAAAATAATGAAAATAAGTGTTTTGTTTAAGGCTCACACTGATTGGTAGGAGATGATTTAACTCTGTAACTGTGCAAATAATCTGAAATATAGCTCTCCCCAAACGCAAACTTTTTTTTCTAAATCTTTGTGTAATTTTAAAATTTGTAACTTTTTATTTAAAGGAAAATTAGTTTTTAAATTTACAATGAGTAATTATTGTCTGATTTTACTGTAGAATACGAATTCTTGAACTTTTTTATACAAAAACCATAAACCATACTTCAAATCGCCAATAGACGATGGGAGCAGTTGAAGGGTTAATGTAATTCATGATTGTTGATCAAAGTTAATGGATGTATTCTTTAGTTCTAAATGTTTGCTCTAATTCAGAGTGATATCATTTCTTGTGACTCCCTCTAAAAATATACTCTTTGGTAAATATCTTGGTGTTGTACTTGGTATAATATAATATATATTCTGCAATCTGCAGATTTGCGTACAAATATTATGAGGCCTGTGGGTTGATTCTGGAAATGTCATAGGCATCACAACACAGGACTTATGATGGTTCCGTCATAGCTCTGATGGATTCGTCAGAGGAGCGATTCTGTAAATGTCATAGCTGTCATAAGTGCTTTCCTGCCATCATAACTAAACACGGCCGGGAGACCCCATGTTAGCTGTCATAAGGTCACTGAATAGGAGTATTTTTGTTCATTACTTATGATATTTATATGTAATCACTGTCAATTTTCCGTTTATTGTATATGAAAAGCATCATATTTACTCGGACAAAAGTGAAAGAGGCTAAAACGGTATTCACAATACAATACTAATTACTAAAATAATACCAATAAGTACACGCAGTAATTTTTGCTTACATAAATGTTTCATGTTTAAAATTATAGAAAATATGTGCAATAACTAATATTAAAACTTAATTATACCATTTATTTATGTGCCTATATACTACAATGTTAGTGTCAATCACTGAGTTGCACTGTCAGTTGAGTTCTGACGCAATTGGAACAAAGGATGATCATTTATATTTGCACAAACTTTCTCGGTGGCATGTTTACATATGTTCATGCTCGGAGCATCGTCAAATTATGTTGTATATGAGTATAGTTTTTCCACACCATAATTCTGAATCTCACTATTATTAAGTGCATACCTATGTCGCTATGATAATTGGTTTGGTAATCATGTATGAGAGATTTCTCACTTTATTTAAGAGTATGGAATTCACTTTATTTCATTGCTGTTCCTCGCATATTGGTATATGCGGTACAGTTTCACATGATACTTAGCACATTTTACATGGACGATTTTTAAAAAACTTGTAAATCATAACTCAATAGGTATGTAAATGGGCACGGATTATTACTACTCCCACAAACTATATTTCTATCATATTATTTGACACTAAACACTTTCAAATAAGGCACAGTTTTCAAATAAGAAACTACTTCATACCAAAGTACAGATCAAAGTCTTCGTCTACTTTTCTTCAAAATAGTAACCAATTTTACTGCAAATATTGATCTTCTATCCATCACAAGACCTCTCCAGGATTCTTCAACGCTTATGCCGAATGTTGGACAAATTTGCCCTCTTTTGTATTGGAAGATGTGTCGGCGTTTTTCATTGAACCTTCTCGTTTATGAACGACTTGCACAGCATGAACGACTTGCACAGTGTGAACGACTCCACCGTCATAAGCCTTATGACGGGGGCCTACAGAATCGCATGAACGTCATAGCCATCATAACTTCCCTGTAGTAGCTAACACCCTTATGATGCCTATGATATTTACAGAATCGAGATGCTGGTATCTCTTGTCATCCAGTGGTACTGCCCAATCTACACTTGCGAATAGACATTGGTGACCTTATGTTGGTGATAGTTAGTTTGAAAATATGGGAAAACTGCCGAGTCAAGACTTAGCATATTGGAATATGTATTTATATATGTATGGCAGTAAGAATATTGTCTAGATCACTTATGAATGTGTGTATTCCTTCATATGCATATATCAGCTATCTGTGAATTCACTCCCTAACTTATGAGATCATGATAGATAATAGATTAATGAATGTTTCAGTGGGGAAAATATAATTTTAACAATACCTGCAATTTGGCTCTGGTTTGTCATAGGATAAATTTCATCTACCAACATT
Organism: Pyrrhosoma nymphula; assembly: GCA_963573305.1. Lineage (NCBI taxonomy): Eukaryota > Metazoa > Arthropoda > Insecta > Odonata > Coenagrionidae > Pyrrhosoma > Pyrrhosoma nymphula. Next base: position 52,315,922 of record OY754333.1, read on the forward strand.
GTAGTACTGGAAGAAAAATGGTAGAAGATATATCATGTGATGAAGTCTCTTTTTAAAAATTCATGCCAAACTTGCAAACTTTATAAATGCAATTGGATGGTTGGTTAGTCCTCTGGAAAGTTATGGAATGAAATAGCAACCCTAAGATTTTCTCAGCTGTCACAATGAAGACCAATTTCCAGGGCATATGTTGCCATTCTTTGAGGCTCTCATGAAAAACTTACAACTGCTCTCCTTTTCATGCATTGTGGCAGTTCAAAAGATCTCTCCATGTGGATAGTGACTTCCTCGAAGCTCTGCTTTGCCTTGTGAGTGCCATCTTGGATGGACTGTGATGGTACACTGCAGCTAGTTCCTATTGGTCCTCCGAAATTAACTTGCCATTGGAATTAAGGATTACATAGTGGTATATGCATTGGCCTGGAAAGCCGAGAATCCATGGTTTGTTTCCCAGTCCGGGAAACAGTGGCGGATACAGAAAAAACTCAAGGGGGGGGGTGCAAGTTATCGCGACGACTGTAGCTTTCAAACTGATTGCCTGGCAGCGACTCTGCTTCCCTTAAATATGTAGCTCGGTTGTTTCAAGAACCTTTGGTGCCAAAATGTTTGCTTCCAGACTTTTAAGGAGTGTGAACAAATACAAACAGAATATTCGTGACTTTTCTCGAACAAATGCCAGACAGAATAACGTATCGAGATCACTAGAATGGCTGTGACTTTTCTCGTAGGTTAGCTATCTATGTGCCAGACAGAAACGTATAAAACACGATGATGCGGGCGCGTGCTACATAAGAAAGTACAACTACTCGATAACTCGACTCAGAGTCGACTGACGAAAGACACGAACGAATAGCATGCGGGCTGACTGGCGGGGGCGGCGCGGGCGGCCCCGCAAGGGGAGGGGGGTGCACCCCCCATATGTATCCGCCACTGCCTGGAAACCCTTTTTCTTCCAGCAATTTTCAATGAAATATCCATTGTCAAGCACAAGTATTTACAATAGGGTAAACCTGGTTCGTAAACCATAGTTTCAAAGCTGTAATTGCTTTACTCCTTTCACACCAACAACCACCATATTTTTCCACACTTTATGTGGTCGCATGACCCACAGCATTGTCTTTCTACCCATCCATTACTGCTTAAATTTTTTGGTAAATGTGGAAAAATAGACTACTATGCCCTTATGTCATCATCATGTCATATGAGTTTCATAGTATCCTTCATAATCAAATCCTGTTTTCAATATAAAGGCTTTTGTCATTTAAAAGTTTTTATCACTATATAAATAATTATTTAAGTTTATTTTTCTAATTACATGATTGTTATGTTTTGTTTAGGATTACGATGCCATGGTGCAATTAGTGGATGATCTCAGGACAATTCCAAACAAGAAGAGCTATATAAATACTCCTGCCATTAGATATTTGTATGCATTCGCTCTAAATAGGTTTGTTTATTTCAATTTCCTTTGCTTTTTATCAGCTATTAAGAATTGAAATAATGAGCTTGAGTAACATTTTAACATCTCAAATGCAAATGAGTTTTTTGCATTAATCGTTGTTTTAAAATTGATCTTTCAATCAATCTTTGATTTTTGTAAACTGATAGACTTACATTAGTGTCAGAACATAATCCAACAACTAACCATGAATTTTTATTAACCAGAATGCTAAGTTTTTAATGACACATGCAGGGTTTTGATGCTTGTTGCTTGCTGTTTGGAAAATCTGCTATTGTTTTAACTCTTGGCTGATGCTTTTTGCTTTCTGCATTCATTACTGCTTTGGAGAGCTGCTGTTAGTATTATTAATCACAATAAGAGTAGAAAGTAATAACTGTTGTCAATGGGATACCTAATATTGTAAGCAATTTTTAAGCAGGATATTTCATGAAGATTGTGCTAATAATGTAATGAATCTGGTTATTGGTGTAGACAGGATGGCAGTAGAAATGAAGGCTTAAAGTACATACACAGAAAAATGAGTGATTTTTATGCCTCGCTAAGGGTTTGTTCTTGATCTGAATGTAAATTTCTTGGGAGTTGATAAATTTATATAGGCTCCCTGATGAGTTGTGTTCTAAATGTTTTTCCTTTGCTCATTGTTTGATGAAAGTTGAGCCCCAAGTGCATTTCATCAACTTTCTCCAACTTTATTAACTTAATCAATTATTTCTCTTCCTGCGTATCAATGCTTGGAATAGGTTTTAATTTTGCAATCTCACATTCATTGCCCTCTCTGAAATGTTTCATGTGGTATGGAATTACAATCCATCTCTATGTACGTAATTTCTTATTGTGGATGATTATCTTGGCATGTTTCATTTTATATTGTCTAAAAACTGAGTTCATCGTCTGAGTTTAAACTGAGTCTTAATCTTTAAGAACTAACAACCCTCTTTCAATAATTTAGAAATGAGTTTACTTTGTAAAATTCCACAAATAGTTTTATTTCTTCCGACCCAAGGTTTCGACTATTACACAGTCATTATCAAGGTGACAATGGTTCACCACGAGCCCCTTATATCACTGAGGGGGGTGAGGAAGGGAAGGCAAGGAGAGTGGGCAGGGAGCATTTCATTCAAAGCACATATATTTTTGTTTTTGGAATGCAAAATAATTTCCAGATTTTCAAGATAGTCCACCTTGTGCCCCTTGCATTGAGAGTGAAGGACTTTTGGAATGAAGTCACTTTGGTGGTCTTCTTCTATCAGGTGCTTGGCAAATTGGGAACTTACATTACCTTTAATTAAACAATTATGGTGTTCTTTTACCCGGGTACGCACAGCCCGTCCTGTTTGTCCAACATAGACCACTGAACAATTGGAACCTTTACAACTCAGCAAGTATACACCAATTTTATCAAAAACATCAAATTTATCCTTAGAATTAAGCAGCAAATTACTCAAGCAATTTGGATTGTAAAATGAAACCTTGAATTTGTGTCTCGGTATGCAATTAGCTACTTCGTATGAAAATTTGCCATTTGTGAACATTTTTGTGAGCATGAGTGTGGAATTTTACAAAGTGAACTCATTTCTAAATTATCGCAATGTGGTTCCATCAAGTCAAGCCTGAAAATCTGATATATATAAACCCTCTTTCAATTGATTTGGTTTGATTAGAAAGCTTTTTCACAATAACAACTTGTCTGAAGACTCAAAGCCAAGCATTTTGGTTGAGGTTTTGATGTGATGTTTAAGAATACTTACGTCAGCCTTGTGAGAAGAAATGTATTCATTGAAAAATGCTACTATGTTAAAGCTGCTAAACAATACTTGACTCTCTCTAAATGTTTATTTAAATATTTTCACCAGGCGAAACCTTGAGGGTGACAGGGAGAGGGCAGTTCAAGTAATAACGAAGGCTTTAGAGAAGAAGGAGAATCATGTACCTGATATGTTGTGTCTCTGTGGGCGAATTTACAAAGACAAGTTTGTAGAATCCCAACACGAGGACAGAGAAAGTTTGCAGAATGCCATCCACTGGTATAGGAAAGGCTTCGAAGTGCAGCCCAATGAATATGCTGGCATCAATCTGGCAACTTTGTTAGTCATAGCTGGCAGTGAATTCTCCAAGTCAGAGGAGCTTCAGCACATTGGTGAGTGAATTGAGGCATCTTTCTCTAAAGCATAGTGCTCTACATGAAACCTCAGCCTACTGTATAACTGCCTAAAAGGTATGTTTGCAATACTTATACATTTTTTGCTGGAATATTATGAAAAGAGGCTCATAAACTTCAAATATGAGGTTTATTTAAAAAATATTTTAATATCATACTAAACATTACTGGCATATTAAGTTACTTGTGGGCACTTGCAACACCAAACCATAGTTTAAGCCCCAAACACCAAAAATGAAAGAAAAAGTGAATAACCACCGCACTGAAATATTTGAGACTTTTTGTGGAATTTTCTATCTGAATAATGGCCTGTATTTTGCAATCTTAGGAGAATATTTCACTTCATATCAACATAAGTTGGTATATGTTTAGCCATATTTTAATTTCATTTCTATTGATAGGCAATAATTCATTTTCAACGTGGCAAGTGAACACAATTCATAGTCATGTGTGGATGTAAGAAGAAGAAAACACCATTATGGAAGAATTCACTGTGAAAATTATTTTACTCATTTGGAATCTCTTGGCTGCCAGTCAGACGATATGGCCATTTCTGCCATGCACAAATGTGAATCCAAAATCCATTCAAAACAATTTTGGGGATCTTGCAAAAGCTTTTTGATTTTTTTTCATGGTTAATGATGATGCTCCTGCAATCCCTTACATTAGTAGAGATCTAGCAATGGGCCCAACTTGTTCTAACCTGGTTTCACTGTGTTTTTACATGTATCAGGAGGTAACACTAACGTATCCATGGTCAGCTATCCTTTAATAGCTTTGAAGAAAAATATTCCGAATCCAAAATAACATTTCTAGGCAAGACAAGACCTGGGAGAAAGAATAAATATTTTCAGCACAATAGATCAAAACAACTTTTTATCATATTTTTTATTCAGGATATTCGTTCATAAATATAAGTATTATACATAGGTATATAATGTTTAGTGATGTGTTTGGAAATTTATGATTGTGCATGGAAAATCACACATTATAATTTATTTGCAGGCATGGTGTTGAACAATCTGATTGGGAAGAAGGGTAGTCTCTCATCACTTCAAGATTACTGGGATGTTGCTACCTTTTTTGAGATAAGTGTTCTTGCTGAAGACTATGCCAAAGCTATCCAGGCAGCTGAATGTATGTTCAAATTAAAACCTCCAAACTGGTGAGATTCCTCAGCCTTTTGTTCTTGTTTCTAGAGTTATATCAAATTGAATGTCCACTTGTATACACTCCTGCTCTTAGAGGCTATTGTTTGTGAGTAGCTTCACTCTTTGATGGGAGATTCCATTCAAATTTCATTCATTCAATTCTGTCATCAAATTTCATAGAACTTGGCAATTGTCAAAAGGCTTCTGTTGTATCAATGGATGAAATTCCATTCATCTCAAATGTTAAATTGTGAATGAAAAAGTAATGCTTTGTTTTTCCACAAAAATTTAATATAGTACATACGTATTATATTAAATTTATGTGGTGAACAAAGCATTACTTTTTCATTCACAATGATCAGTAAATTCCACAAAGTCATGCCGGAACCATCAACTCAAATGTTAAACTCAATTTTTACATTTGAAGTGTCAGTGCCTACAAAATTATTTTTTCAGCAGAAAGTGGCTTTGTTTTTCCCCAAAACTGGTGTATTTTACCATAATATCATGTTTTATTTTCACGACATATGTTACAAGAAAGAGGGAATTGCTGCCTCACTCTTCAATAGAGAGTTTGCTCTAGTTACTGCCCTTCACAGAAGAGGCAGGCAGTATGTAGTTGCAAAAAAATAGTAAACACAATCTAAACTCATCCAGTGTTTTTCTATTTCTCTCAGTAATTTTGGGAAATGGCCAATGACTGTTCTAAATTTTTTTCCGTGTTTTCCATTTGAATTAACCTTTAAAACATGACATTTAAATTCTCAGTTTTGATCCGTCTGTCTGGAGTTTTTCTGAGCATTTAAATTCCACTAGCCCCCAGAGTTCCCTTCCTTCCAATGGAACTCATTTTCTGATGGGACCATAAGTTCTCTTTCATAAAATAAAGGTTAAATTCTTCAGCATGCTGTTTTGCCATAAATATCAATTATTTATGCCAATTATTCATTCTGAAATGGGTCTCAATTTCAAAGATTATCCCATTCCCTTCAAAATTAATTTCTTATGGTAACTTAATTCCTATTTCAGGTACTTGAAATCAACTATTGGTAATATTAAATTGATTGATCGTTTCCGGAAGAAAAATGAAAGCCCAGAAAGTTCACCCGAGGAACAAATTTTTGAGTTTTGGATGGAATATTTTATGGAGGCCACGAAGGGTGAAATTGGAGATGCCATCCGTTTTCCTGTACGTGTAGTGATTTCTTTACCTAGTCGTATTTTACTATTAATTTCTCTCAGTTGAGGTGGAAATGAACTAGATTGCTGAGGGAATGAATTAGTTTTTGCCTCGTGACTGCATGCCTTGAAACTTTCGACAGTTGTGATTTGTTTGTCACAGGGGATGTATTACTACAGGATGGCCACCCCTCCTTGAAAACTGGGAAAACTCCTTGAAATTACCTTTCCCTGACTTTTGTGGATTTTGGTTTGGCCTTGGTAATTTTGTTAAAATATGAAATTGGTTGTGCGTAAAACTCTTAAAAATTGCCACGAGAGAAAAAAATTAAGTTGTATGTAGCTAAGCGTGAAATAAGTGCTGTTTAAGGATTGAACCTCATAGATTGTGGCTTCTTTGAAGTCCTCTTTTTCCCTTGCCTTGGCATCCTTGATGGACCGCAAAGGCACAAAATCTAGCTCCCTTGAATCCTTAATAATTGCCACATGGATTAGGCAGCAGAACTTGATGGCATAGTAGTCTGACCAGCAATCCAAAGGTTTAAGATTCGATTCCTGGTCCCAGCTTATTAAATTCTTATGGCAATTTCTACGCATTTCGTCGCCATTCAGGGTGGTAGAATGAAAAATTATCAATGTGTAAAATTGTCAAAAATAATATTTTTTCAATTTGAATTAGGAAATCATAACTGGCCGATGTTTGATCACTTATCCATACTGATGGTATCACTTCATTACACCTTCATATAAATATCTCATTACGCCCTTCTATAATTTATTTTTCTTTTGTTCCTAATACCCTCTTCTTCTCCTCTTCCACACTTCCCCTGCTTCTCCTCAATCACCACCCTCTTCAAATGCCTGCGCCTATCAACACATCCTCCAACTTACTTTTCAGCCTTCTATGAATCTCCATCATCAACTTCCTTTCCTCTCCCATCAAATTCAACTCTTCCTTGTTCATCTTCCTTGCTAAATAGCTCACCATATTGCATCAATTTTCATTAAAATGTGTTGTTAATTTTGATCCAATTGCAAATATTTTGATAGCACCTTATTTTCACTGATTCATGACTAAAAACTTTGACCAAATAACTACATAAATTTGTACGAATGACAGAACCTTAATCTATATTTTTGTAATTGAGTGGGAAAAGTTATTATGCTTTTTAATGGTCTTGTATTTTACCTTATGTTCCTCAAATATTTTTTATCCAGGAAAAAATAGGCAGCCTAACTAGAGCTTGGAAAAATGAATATCATTAGTAGGATATTATTTGTTTGGATGTGGAAATTTCCAAGTTACATATTTTTGGTGGTAAATAGGTTTTTAGGAAAGAATACTGTGACTCTGTAGCTTATATGAGTGAAGTCATGCTAATGCAATTTCTAGTGGGAGAAGGGAACTTAACCCCCAAATTCATGAATCTTACCTTTAGTTAACTCTCTTAGTGTGAAGAGCCAATATATATCAGCTTCAGCTTCTCAGGTAAAAAGTGCCACAGGCAATATGCAAGTGCTCATGCATGTTGTATCAATAAAATCTTTACAACTGACTGAGATATGTTTTTTGTTGTTACTATACTGAGAAACTAGAATATTGTCAACGATAAAACAACAATGAGTTGGTCAAAGTAGAGTGCAGATTGTTATTTGAAATATTTTAATATAACCTAATGTTGCTATTTTCTGTATGGTTAAATTTTATTGACAAGTCGCCCTCAGCATTTCTGAAAGTTTCTACTGGTAGTAAATGGTGGGAAGGGTTAGTTTTCAGTTTCTTGGTTGGTTATTTGGGGGGGGCAACTAACTCCTAAGTTAATGTACACAATTTGAAGGTCAGTGAGTAGGTTGATATGTGTAGAATTACTATGGTAATGGAGGGAGAGTGGAGAGAAACATGGTTTTGGCATTAGTCTACTGTTAACAAAAGGTGCAAAGGGGTCCTCAGTTTAATATCGTATTCCATTGAAGTAGTCCTACTCCTTGAAGTGCTCTCCACATAGCACACAGGTATTCCACTGAAAAATCTCTGCTACTGCCAGAATTTGTACCTGTTCCCCTAGGGATAGGAAGTCAGTTCTCTAGCCTCCACTTCGAACTGAGATCTTTCAATTTCTTGAAACTGACTGTTAGCATTCTTTCAGAGTCCCATAGTCCTGTTGATTCATTATGGTTTTCATCTTTTATTTGCAGATGCTAGTGCTGGAACCGTCCAAAATATACATGCCATCATATGCTAATGTTAATTTAGGTGCCGAGCAAAAATCCATTCAGCTCTCTAATGTGTGCCTAGACAGCATGAAGGGCACTTGCAGGCAAGTGCACGACTGGCTGTTTGAAGCAAATATGATCAGAAGTGTGAGGTGAGTTTTTATAATCTCTGGAGTTCATTTAGAGAGTATCGATCAAACTCTGTAATTTAATGCACTATAATGTATTACCACAGCTGTAATGGCTTTGCTCAGGTTTCTCAGTGAAGTCTCGATTTCTTGAAATTCATAAAACATGTGAAATCATTTTTTTAAAGTTACACTTTCTCTTAAATTGAAAAATTGTTGCTCAAAGTCATAAAAAAAGAAGGTTACTATGTATTTCCCACCATTTTTTTTTCTTTGCTAACATATGCAGAAGTTATCTTTGGGGTATGTCCACCATACAGAACGTAAAAGAAGCCCATCATCAAGGAAAATACATATTTATGTAGAAATTGATGCACCACATTCCGCAGAATTATCTTTTGGGGTAGGCTGGTGGCTCAATGTCTGGTTATGGTGGTAGTTGTGGATAGAGTGAAGGTTATATTGGAGATATATCTGTATCACTATGACTCCAGCTGTAACTAATATAGGGATGGGCTGATACTAAAAATTTGATACCAAAATTTTCAAGATACCATTATTTTTCAATACTCAATTCTTTGGTACATCCAAAAAATCAACTCATCTATTGCTGGGAATTATTGCACCAGTAAGAATATTTTACACCATTTCACAAATTCAATAATTTTCATGAGGAATGCATTTTGGTGGAAACTTGTCTACCATTTCTATTGCCAACCAATTAGTTAAAAACTTACCATAACTGGTACAGTACCTAATAATAATGATAATAATTATGAAATCATTGGTGAAGCCTGGTAGTGGAGATGCATGATCGAATAATGAACATTATAATTTAAAGAAAAAAATATTATTATTATGTATTGTTACAGTCCTTAAATTTATGATTCGTGAGATACAGTAACATGGTTGTAGGCAAGGTCTTTTATTATTCACTCAATCACTTCCACACACATCCAAGTTTTTATTTGCATAAGACCAACATTCAGACTTTTTTGGATCCAGTCTCTTCACTAATTGTCCACAATGATTCCAGCTGTACTAAACAACCTTTCAGAATGTACAGTTGCAGGGTGAACACAAATATTTCCTTGCCATCTTACATAGCCAAGAATACAGCATATTGCTTTTCTGGTGGGTGGTGGGTTAGTTGGTGGGTGATGAAAGCAGTGCATATTGATAGTAAAATACATTTATGTGCTCACTCTTAATTTCAGTTTGTACAAGAGAGATGAGAGGTGCCTTTTCTTATATGTCCATGAGAACTCAGATGATTTCCAAATTTATCTTCCATCTGAGCAATATCGGCAGAGGTTCTATGATCTTATCCTGGAGATGACTGTTGATCAGGAAGGAATGGTCACCGATCTTGACTCAGCACTGACAACTGACCAAATGAAGGTATAAACTCCTTTAGATGCATCAGTTGGAAATCATTTGTCCTATTTCAAATAGCCCTACCATAAATTATGATTACCTGTTGAATATTAATCTCAGGAGAGCCTGGAATCAGTGAAAATTAAATTCTACCAATATTTGTTTGATTACGTGGGAAAAGAACTCAACGTTTTTGTTGAGTACATATTTTAAAAGAAAAATGCCTTCTGTTTATGGGAAATTGCCCTTATAAAGCCTATTTTTTGTACCTTATGGATGAATATTGCATTGAACTGAATATTTCTCTGCTTTTAGCGTATACATTTTTACAACTAAATATTCAATTTTTTCCCAATTTGGGTGCATGGTTTAGAATTTATTTTTCTTTCTACTTGCAGTTTGAATATGAGCTTGATGATCAAAACAAGAAAATAGTGCTTGGGAAAGGGACATACGGAATTGTTTTTGCTGCAAGAGATCTCAACACTCAAGTCCGGATTGCAGTCAAAGAAATTCCAGAGCGTAATTTAGGGTAAGTAACCCATATCACCTGACCTCTGAAGGAAGAGGTCACATCACTCCTTGTGGTTAATGTAGATTGATGGTCTTCAAGTATTCTCTTCTGAGATTGCATTGAAGCTGTGTCTAACAATCTGTATTCTCTTGTTGAGTGTATGGGTTTTTAGTGAAGGGTTATCGGCACTTCAATAATCACTGCGTTTAAGTAATTAACAATAGTTTATTAATCGAATAACAAGTTTACACCCGTGAAGCGGTAGTTCTTAATGGCGGCGTTAGTTCGATCTCGTCGAGACGGTGGCTTGCGAGTGACTGCTTCCGGCTCGGCTCTGGTGCGCCGTGGAGGCGGACTCTGGAGGCCGCCGCCGGAACTCGGAATAAATGCCGGCCGAAACGCGTCCGAGCCGCCACACCACCCCCTCGGCAGAATAATGCTACGTAAAAGGGCAAGAAAAAAAGATTAGAATAAAAAAAACAAGTTATAACTCGAAATCTCTCAAATGCTGCGGGAAATGGACGTGGCGTCCTGCCCGCGTCCGCCGGCCGTCATCTCCCGGCGGCAGCTCTGGCTGATGTCGTCCTTGTCTCTCCGGGTGGGTAGCTGCCGTAGGAGTATCCTCAGTTCCTGGATCGACTGGTGGTGGTCCTCCATGTGCTGGACCGGCTGGTGGTGGTCCTCCATGTGCTGGACCGGATGGACGGCCCTCGTCCGTGGCTACGTATGCCGGCTTAAGGCGATCGATGGCCACCCGGGTGTCACGGCTGCCGCAGCGCAGGAGGAAATGTTTGTCCCCCCTCTGGAGGACTTTATATGGGCCTTCATAGGGTGGCTGCAAGGGCTTCCGCACAGCATCATTCCGCACGAAAACCAGCGGACACGAGGACAAGTCGCGGAAAATAAATGTCCGCTTTTCACCGTGGCGGGAACCTGGGTGCGGGCTGAGTTTTCGGAAATGGTCCCTCAACTGCACGACGAAGTTAGTGGGATCCTCCACCTGGGTTGCTGGCGTCGGGGAGAGGAAGTCTCCTGGCAGGCGTAGTTGGGCGCCGTAAACCAACTCGGCGGATGTCGTTCCTAGGTCCTCTCTCCAGGCTGCTCGGAGTCCCAGTAGGATGGCGGGCAGGATATCTACCCATGCGTCGCTGGAATGGCAGCGGATGGCGGCCTTTAACTGGCGGTGCGCCCTCTCGACCATTCCGTTCGCCGCCGGATTATACGCCACCGTGCGTAAATGGGTGCATCCCACCATTTGGGATAGCTGGCGGAAAAGCTGGCTCTCGAACTGCCTCCCCTGGTCTGTTGTCACTCGTGCAGGGGTGCCGAAGCGTGCTATCCACCCGGAGAAGAAAGCTCGTGCCACTGTCTCCGCTGAAATATCGGCGATTGGAAAAGCCTCGAGCCAGCGGGTATACCTGTCGATGGAGGTTAGGCAATACCGGAAACCCTGCGAAATTGGTAATGGACCAATCAGATCAAGGTGGACATGCTCAAAACGGAACACCACCGGAGGAAAAGATCCCACCGGCGAAGAAACATGTCGTGTCACTTTGCAGCGTTGGCATGCCAAGCACTCCCTCGCCCACTGCCGACAGTCCTTTTTTACCAAAGGCCACACGAAGCGGGAGGCCACCAATCGCACCGAGGCTTTGACACCGGGGTGGGCGAGATTGTGTAGGGAGAGGAACACACGCTTTCTCAGAGGCGCTGGCACAAAGGGGCGCGAGGTATCAGTGGAAGTGTCACAATACACATCCACCTGGAGGCCCGGAATTGACACTTTCTGGAGGTTGAGGGAGGAATTAGAGTTTAACAGCTCTCTGAGTTCCGGATCCGTCTCCTGGGTCTCGGCCAACAGCTGATGGCTGACGACCTGCGACACTTCCGAGCAACGGGACAAAGCATCGGCGACGACGTTGTCACTACCGGACACATGACGAATGTCCGTGGTGTATTGCAATATCAACTCCAGCCATCGGAACTGTCTGGGGGTGCACTTGTCGGGGTTTTGTCGACACGCGAAAATAAGGGGCTTGTGGTCCGTGAATAGGCAAAAATCACGGCCGTCCACCATGTGGCGAAAGCGCCGAACAGCACTGTATACTGCTAGCAACTCCCGGTCGTAAGCACTATACTTAATTTCCGTGGCACTCAATTTACGGGAGTAAAAACTTAGTGGTTTCCAGCCATCCTTAGTGCGTTGTTGAAGCACGGCGCCAATAGCGTATGAGGATGCGTCCGTCATCACGGCGAGAGAGGCGTCATGGTCAGGGTGGGCGAGTAGCGTTGCGCGCGCGAGAGCTTCCTTGCACTCAACAAAAGCACTGTCTAAAATAGGCGTCCACGTTACTTTCGCACTACCCTTTTTGTTAGGCCCCTTTAAGGCATCGTTCAACGGTGCCTGTGTGCCGGCTATGTTGGGGAGAAAACGTCTATAAAAATTTATCATGCCCAGGAATTGTCGCAGCTCTTTCACGGTCGTGGGCTTTGAAAAGCGCTTGATAGCGTCCACTTTCTCTGGTAAGGGCTTTGTACCTTCTCCCGACACTAGATACCCTAGGAACGTCACCTCCTTTTGCCCGAAAACACATTTTCCTGGGTTAAGCACCACACCGTATTCGTCCAACCGTGAAAAAACTTTGCGTAGGTGCACCATATGTTCCTCTTCTGAGGACGACGCGACTAAAATGTCGTCTATATATGCGTAGGCGAAATCGAGGCCGCGCAGGATTTCATCCATAAAACGCTGGAAGGTTTGAGCCGCGTTTCTCAGGCCAAAAGTCATAACCGGGAATTCAAACAGCCCAAAAGGTGTAGTAATGGCGGTTTTCTCTATATCACTTTCGCTAACCGGGATTTGGTTGTATGCCCTCACCAAGTCAATCGTGGAAAAAATTGATTTTCCTGCTAAGGACATAGCAAAGTCCTCTATGTGGGGCACCGGATATCTATCGGGAATAGTCCTCGCGTTCAAAGACCGGTAGTCACCACATGGCCTCCACTCTCCCCCCGCCTTAGGCACGAGATGGAGTGGGGAGGACCAGGAGCTTTCAGAGCGCCTGGCGATGCCCATCTGTAACATTCCTTCGAACTCCTTCTTGGCGACACGAAACATCGCGGGTGCCAATCGACGCGGCTTACTAGCCACTTGGGGGCCAGGTGTGGTCCGAATGTGGTGCTCCACTGCGTGCTTACGTCCTTTGGGGGCTCCTGTGGGACGCGATATCCCTGGAAACTCGCGCAATAAGTTTAAAAACACGGAAATATCACCCTTTTCTTTAAAACAGTCACTAACACTAAACACATCTTTATTTACAAATCTCCCAGTCACTGATAGCGACGTCAGTCCATCTAGGAGCCTACGGTGGCGTATGTCAACGAGCAGGCCGTAATAAGACAAAAAGTCTGCTCCAATTATAGGCCTGTCCACATCTGCGATAATAAATCGCCACTGAAAATCCCTGCGTAGGCCTAGGTTTAGCGATAAAACCATCCAACCATAAGTATTGATGGTGGAGCCGTTGGCCGCCCACAACTCGTAGGACGTCACTGCGGGTTTACCACTTACTCGGGAGCGCAGGTAAACGCAAAGGTCGGACCCGGTATCCACTAAAAACTGGACCTTGGTATGGGCGTCCGTGACAAATAGGCGGCATGGGTTGGGACAACAATCGCTGGCCGCCATCAGCGACTGCCCTCCGCGTTTTCCGGGCGGTAATTGCACGGGCTCCTGCACTTTGTGGCTTTGGCGCCGAACCTGTCATGGTACCAGCACCATGTCGGGTTGCGCGGTGCTGAACGGCTGCGACCTCTGGCATGCCCACCACATGAGTGAGAACGGGAGCGGTTCGGAAAGGAACCCGATGACTCCAACGCCTGGGAGAGGGATGATACCTGCCGCGCGAGGTCCTCCATCCTCCGTGTGAGAGCCTCGACCTCCGGCGCCAGCGATGCGCTGGCCACTTGCGGTCTCGGAGCAACCTCGTGTATCTTGTCCGCTAGCTGGGCAACGCTGTTGAGGTCCGCCGATGCCTGGGTCGCCAAGATGGTCTGCGTGCTGGCTGGCAAGCGGCTCATCCACAGGGACCTCAGGAAATCGTCCGGTACGGCTTCTCCAGCAAGCGTCCGCAGGTGCCGAAGGAGTTGGGATGGCTTGCGGTCCCCAAGCTCCTCGTGCTCTACTAACTGACGGAGCCGAGTCTCCTGCGATGCCGAGAGGCGGAGGAGAATTTCGGATTTCAATTTCCCATAGCGGTCGGATTCCAGCGGGTTCGTGATAACGTCCTCAACCTCCACGGCGTACTTATTGTCTAGCTGGGATACTGCGTACATAAACTTGGTGGAGTCACTGGTAATATTCGCGAGGGAAAACTGTATTTCCAGCTGGGCAAACCACAAGGACGGCCTATCCGCCCAAAACGGGGGAAGTTTTAACGCCACACGATGAACGTTCATGGCGTCCGTCTCGGGCATCGTGACCACGTGGCACAAAAATAAAAAATATCACTAAACGCACTAAATATCACGTCGGGGTCACCACTTTAGTGAAGGGTTATCGGCACTTCAATAATCACTGCGTTTAAGTAATTAACAATAGTTTATTAATCGAATAACAAGTTTACACCCGTGAAGCGGTAGTTCTTAATGGCGGCGTTAGTTCGATCTCGTCGAGACGGTGGCTTGCGAGTGACTGCTTCCGGCTCGGCTCTGGTGCGCCGTGGAGGCGGACTCTGGTGGCCGCCGCCGGAACTCGGAATAAATGCCGGCCGAAACGCGTCCGAGCCGCCACAGGTTCAAGTCATGGTATTGTCGGTTTTGACCCCGAATTTTATCTCTAGAATAGTGAGTATCAGTAGAAGATGTATTTCCGAACTTATAGGTACAAAAAAATCTTCTTTCCACACACCATTAGTAATTATAACAAAAAATAATAATGTATTAGTTTCATTTGATCATAGTAAATGACATTGAAACAAGTAAAAAAATACAAAACAATAATTCATCGATATTACACATATAACACATTTGATTAAGTATAAAATAGGTTATAAAAGTTTCCATTTACAAATCATCCTTTAGAAATTCTTTCATAGAATAGTAGGCTTTATTCATTCAAAAATGGCATGTCACTAACATAAGGCACATTGTTGCCATGCAATTCACATCTGTATTCTTCCCCCTTGCTCACCCTATTCCCTCCCATGTCCTTGCTATTGTCCTAACAACCCCTACCTACAGTGGCTCGCAGGGTAGTATGTTAGTGAAGTCTGTCATTAAAATTCATTCTATACTCAAACACTATCTGGAGTGCTCTGTCTTTCAGGTGAGATATTTGAAAAATTAGGGATCCATAAAAGTCGACATTTGATAGTAAGAAATGAAAGGGACTGAAAAATTGGCACTTTGTATTTTCTAGTTTCAAACCTTTTTAATAAATAGCAAAAAATATTTTTTTCTTTTCCCCTAACTTTTATGGTCTTTAGCAACGATTGAAAGTGATTTTAGGTTGTTATTTGTGAAAGAATTCTTCAAAATCCCTGTATATGTATCATAAACTTTGTTTTTAAGGATACTAAAACAACTGTCACCTCATAGTTCCCAACGTGAATAATTTATTTGAATTCGGCGTTCATTGTGTTGGTGAAATTTCTGCCCATTAGAAAACTTATGTAAAGCAAAAGTTGTGCATTGTTGTATAAAAATTTAATTCTAATAAGTTTACTTTCTCTAAAGTGTTCCATAATATGTGTTCTAATGATTATATTATTTACTCAGGGATGTCCAACCTCTCCATGAAGAAATCAAACTTCATTCCCAACTTCGACACAGAAACATTGTACAATATTTGGGGTCAGTGTCTGAAGATGGATACTTCAAAATATTTATGGAGCAGGTTCCTGGAGGTGAGTTGATTCATATATGCCTTAAAGCTATCTCAAGAAATGACTTAAGGTTGATATTTAAAAAAAGTATAAAATTGATCTTAAGTTTTATATATACATATGTAATAAAATTATGTGTACCATTTGCAAGACGTTGTGTGAGCATGCTTTTTTCGAGAGTGGCATATTTCTATTTGTCTTTCTTTGTACCCACCTTACCTTCTCATATCTCTTCCAAATCCTCATCACAAAGGCCTCCTATCAAGTTTTGCTGTCTTGCAAAGTTTTGTCTGCATACTATGCCATACCCCGAAGTTTTCATTAGTTTCTTCTTCACATATTTTATCAGGATTCCTGTCAGTTCTGGCATCTTTATAAATGCATCTGTGACCAGTGCACCTCTCCTTAACTATTATTAAAATACTTATACATACATACTCTTTTTTTTACTAAGTACATATTTCTGAGTGACCTTAAATTCTCAATCTGTTGTAACTTATGTTCTCTGCCAAATGCAAACACCAGATTTTACTTGATCAACAAAATTAACCACAATTTGGCTTGGGTCCAATTTGAATGGGTTCAATTGGTATGAGTGCTATTACCCTGTCTGTTAGTGGCAGTCAGTTAGTGTGAAATGACTTATGCAGTCAGATCACATAAAATTGATGTGTGGCATATTACTAATGTTCTCTTAATGCTATAATTGACCCAACCAATTGTTTTCTTGAGAGTATGTTCTCCCTCATTTTCTTGTGATTAATCTTCATTCCATATCAATCAAAATCTCTCCTATATCTCTCACATTCATGGCTTATGCTAAGATTGATACCAATTACTGTAGATAAAAAGCAGTGTAATGATGCATGGGAAATAAGGAAAAAGAGCAGATTTGAATGTTCTGAGGATGTATAAGTTGAAAATTTGGTTTAAAAAATAACATAGAAAGTCAGGGAAATCTCCTGGAAGTTTCTCGCAGCAGAATTCTTTCTTGTTGCTGTTACTAATATCTATCATTTTTTTCATTTTAGGCAGTCTTTCAGCACTCTTAAAATCTAAATGGGGGCCACTGAAGGGAAATGAATCAACTATTTCGTATTACACCAAGCAGATCCTTGAAGGCTTGAAGTACCTGCACGATCAAAAGATAGTCCATCGGGACATAAAAGGTACCAAGTGGCTTTCCTCCATTATCTCATATGATTTTGTTTGCCATTTTCTTATATGGTTACCACAAAGCTTGTTGTTAAATATTTATCCATTTAAAGTGTGTCATTGGTTTGTTCAGAATGTAATGT
The DNA here is from genome assembly GCA_963573305.1 of Pyrrhosoma nymphula. Classification (NCBI taxonomy): domain Eukaryota; kingdom Metazoa; phylum Arthropoda; class Insecta; order Odonata; family Coenagrionidae; genus Pyrrhosoma; species Pyrrhosoma nymphula. Next base: position 52,333,288 of record OY754333.1, read on the forward strand.
CTTCCCCTAGTTCCACTGATGGTCAATCTAAAGCATACTCCTCTACTTACTGCTCTAATTATTTATGTAATTTGAAGGGTGTTGAAATTATAATTACATTTTCTTATTACATGGTCATTTTTCGTGAAATTAGCTTCTTGAAATAAGTGTAACTTGCCTAAAATGAGAGCCTGGGAGAATGACATGATGCCTAAGTTAATTTACTGGTTGATGAAAGTAACTGTTATTGCACGTGACATATTGTTCTTCTCATATTTTGTGAAGGAGATACAGTTGACCCCTGCTTTGCAAATGGTCCACATTATGAGGGATTTTGCTTTGCTTTTGCTCTGCCTGGTGAAAACAATTGGTGATCATCAATATAATGAGAAACACATGTTGCAACTGCAAGTCTCTTACTGATTTGTCAAATAAATGGTAAATGCTTTCTGGATCGGTTTTGATGTGATTTCTTCTGAAATCACAGCAAAGCCGTCGACTGTGCGAATGCGAGAAGTATGCAATTTTTTTATCGACGGGAAGGTTACATTGGGTAAATGGTAAGGCAAAAGTTAGGCACCATTAGTATTTTTATTAAAATCAAATTAAAAATCCAACTGTTGGTAAAGAATACAAAACACGACTTCAGTACACATCACGAGACTGGGATGACAACCAGGATTACAGCAGAATATTCTCCATATCTCGGCCCTGAAAATAAATTTACAACTCAATAAGGAGAACTACGAAGACAACGTGGGAAGCAATCACTTCAGCACTCCCCGTGAGACACGTTATATGTGTAACAAGTAATATATGATTACTTACCATGCCACTGCCATCAGAATGTTGTGCATCTCCCCATCAGCATTGCGGCAACTACTGCCAGACAACACAGTTTGTCTAGGGTATCTTCAATGCAAGAAACTCAGCAAAGATATATACAAGCACAGTACGTCTGTTTCATAACAGAACCACACGTGTTTAGCAGGGAGAACAGGGTTCTCACGAGTGGTCGAAGGGACTCCGGAAGACCGCCCCTGCCCTCCCCCT